>PVIR01016439.1:18704-36020 GCA_004026965.1 Petromus typicus | reverse complement strand
AGCTCTTTATATATTCTAGATAATAGCCCTTTATCTGAGGAACAGCTGGTAAAGATTTTCTCCCACATTGTTGGTTGCCTGTTTGCACTGTTGGTGGTTTCCTTTGCTGTGCAGAAGCTTTTTAAAAGAATGAGGTCCCATTTGTTGATTTCCTTAGCCATTTCCTGTGCTATAGAAGTTTTGTTCATGATGCCTTTCCCTAAGCCAATGTCTTCAAGAGTTTTACCTAACCTGTTTTGTAATAGGTTTAGAGTGTCTGTTTTAATATTTCGGTCTCTTATCCACTTTGATTTTAGCTTGGTACACGGTGAAAGAGTTAGATCTAGTTTTAGCCTTTGGCAAGTTAAAACCCAGTTTTTCCAGCACCATTTGTTAAAGAGGCTATCTTTCCTCCACTGAGGATTTTTGGCTCCTTTGTCAAAGATGAGGTGGCTCAGTTTTAAAAAATATTTCAGGTCTTTGCTCATTTTTGAGAATTTTATTGCTGTTGAATTTATACTAGTTATTTTTACATTTTGGTTATTAGCTCCTTTCTGTATATACAGTTTGCACACATTTTTCTCAGCCCATTTCTGCAGCTTATTGTATCTTTTCCCTTACTATGTAGAAATATTAAGTTTGAGGTTGTCTAGTTTATTTCTTTTTACTGTCACAGCCTAAGCTTTGGTGTGCTGGTCAAGAATTCACTGCCAAATCCAGTGTTCCACTGCTCTTTTTCAGGAATTTCATAATTCCAGATTTCATGTGTAATTATTTAAACCATTTTGAGTTTATTTGTGTGTGTGGTCTAAGATCTTTTGCATTTGAAAAACTAGGTGTCCTGGCATATTTCCTGAAAGACTATCCTTTCTCTGTTGGGACTTAGTGCACTTGTCAAAACACTTGAATATCTGTTTGGACTCATCTCTGTCCTCTGTTTGACTATATTGGCCTCTGTATATGTAGGTTTTTCTTTGAGATATTTAAAAAAATTATCTTATTTTTCTGGCCTATTGTTGTTTTTGAGGTTAAATTCCAGGTCACACAATGCCAGATAATTTTTTATGAACAAAGCCTTTACCTAATATGACATCTTCTTTACACTTTTCTGTGTGGTTTTATATTTTTAGCTATATTTAGCATAAAATTACTGAGAATTATGTTTTTTCTCCCTTGTTTAGAACTAGAAATCTGTTTTTTCTTTTCACAGCATATTCTGAATATAAAAATTAACTTTTCAAAATGTTAATTTAAGTTCAGGTGAATAATTTAAAACAGAATTTTCATCTTGTAAAGTAATTCACCTTAGAATTGCAATCATGTATCTCTTAAGTAAGTTAATTACATGATACAATTTCTTTGTAAAGAGATGGCATGACTTTTAAGGTACACATTATTTTATGTCATTATGTTTATTTTTACTAAAATTCTAATATTAACACTGGGTAATGATTTTAGAAACCATTTACCTTGAACATGTGACATGTAGTATTGTTCTGAATCTGTAATAAAATCAGTAGCTCAAAAGTGACTGACATTTATTACAAGGTTCTTTATGCTTTAATATATAGTTATAACATTGAAAGATAGTGAAGGCAATGTAATGAGTGAGTCTTCTCATCCAAGAAAGTAAAACTAACAAATCTGTCAATTGTTGGCCAGAATATGCTTTAAGTTCAATTACAAGATGCTTGACCATTCACTTAATCCATTTTACACAGTGCTATTGTGCAAAGGTTAATTGACCTTTGTGTTCAATTTCATAGCAATCCTCAAATTCCACTGATTTAAAAACAGGATAATCTGACAAAAGGCTTGGTATAACCCAACATTGATAAAAATTTAATGAAACTATTAACACATTACTAAAATGTCTGGATTCCTGAAAAAATATAAATAGTTCTAATCTTTTTCCTGTTAAAACTATTAGCACATTTATAAATATAATCACTTTTTAAAATTTCTATATTCTGAATTTATTTGCCATTATAAAAAGAGTTACTTATTTTCTTGCATTATCTATGTTCCTGTTTGAGTAATTTTTCTAGGATGTTTTTCTCTCTAAATAGGGTCAAAAGTGAATTTTGGCAAAGAAATTTAGATAAGCTCTCTCTTAACTGATTTTGATCTTAGAGTGATAGCTAAAACTCTCATAATTTTGTCTTTCTACAGTTCTAAAACATCAAATTTCTTATTCTCCTTAATTTATTACTGTATAACTCTACTAATTTCTTTGATAGTGAATCATTGATATCTTTCTTAAACTATATATAACCTGCTTGAAATAAACCTGTTTAATACAACCTGGTAAATACCACGAGCTGGCTGATGAACTCAAATTACTCATAAGTTCTGCAACTGAATCTGTTTCCTCATGCATGTAATATCCCAAAGACTGGACTGAATTCAAAGCACGTGTTCTTCTCTCTGCCAAATACTCCTTAATTAGTACAGGCTTGGTCATAGCTTGTGGTTTTAGAAGATAGTTCCAGCTGGTATAATATAGTTTAGAAAAAATTCTCTCTGGGACATTTCATGTATGGATAAATCCCTTTTTTATGTAATTCTTAAAACATACAAAAAAGTTAACCTGGATATGACTGATTCAGCCTATTTTTCTATTCCAATATTCTTTTTTTGCCAGGAGAAACTATTTTTGCTCATATTTTCACTTTCATTGTGTTATTTTGTAATATTTCAGTTGGGCTATTTTTCTAGATTTTTAAATTGAAAAACTGAAGAAGAATAGACAACTGTTTGTAAGACCCATGAGTAGTTATCATCTTTTTAAAGTAAAACTGAACACATCAACTCGAAGGTCTACATTTTGTAGTGGGAGGTAAGACATTTGTTTTGACTTAAACATATTTTCCAATCAAGCTTTTACTATAGCTTTATTTTTAGCCTACATTTTTTGGTTCAGTGTCAATACACTCTTGTTTGAGAATGCTAACAAAAATTGGGTTCTACTTTTCAAAACTCTCTGCCACCACTGCTAGCTACCAGATCAAAGCAGAATCTAATCAAACTGTTTTCTAGAAGACAGTCTTATGATTGATAATTATAACATTCAGCAAATGCAGTCAAAGCCTAGGTATAGGAATAGCAATCACTAATACTAGAATTAATATTTCTGATAAAAAAAAACAATCAGGAGACAAGCTTCTAAATAGGTTTTCTTAATTATGGTTCAGAGACCACCTGGACAACTGAAGTAGGAATACACAAAGGTCTGATGACTAAAACTTCTAACAGGAATGTATCCAAACTATGTGGGTTGGACATGAAATTAACATATTTTAGGGGAAATATGTTATAATTTTATACTAATTAATTTCTTATAAAAAAGGAAGAAGTTTAACTTACTGCATTATCTGTAGCATCTTGCACAACTGTTATCATTAAGGAGATATTAAGTAGATGTTGTGCTCCAAAATGAGTATAAAGTAGAAGGAAAAATAAACTTTAGTGATTATTTATCAATAAATATATGCTAAGACTTTTACGGAGTGTGATATACTCTTTTTGCCAATAGAGAATTTAAAAGTCACTGCTTTTGATTCCATGTTTTATAATTTTACTAGAGAATATAATTGAGTGTGGATAAAGATCAAATGAGAGTGTTGAATGGGGATAGTATAGCAATGAATGGAAAATATAACAACTTACAAACATTAAGAAACCAAAATGCACAAAGGAAAGAAAAAAATTGAAAGGAAAAATGAAAACAAAGCTTACGCATGTAGGTGGGTGCAGGGGTTGAAAGGAGGGCAGGGAATGAGAAAAAATAAGACTCGAGATACATCATGTCCAGGTACAAATTCTCAATGATGAATGTGATCATAATGCACACTTATAATGTACCAATCAACTCATTTTTAAAAAAGTTACAGAATCATAACAGTAATGACAAGAAAAAAAAGCAAACTAGTGCATTGTTGGGATGTGAGAGGAGACTGCAAAGGAACAACTTTAAAATGCAGTGATACAAGGAAGGCATAGAGAAACATGAAAGAAATGAGTGAGGAAAAACAATAATGTAAAGGGGGATAGGTGTGAATAGGAATACAGAAAAGATACTTCTATACTTAGTGTAATTAGCCCATTGAAGTAGAAGATGAGTATTTTTGTCTAATAGGTTCAGTAGTAGGAATTTCAAAATTATTAAGCATGCAGTTTTTAATTTGTTTCAAATATGCTAATTGGTAACACTAAAAGAATAAATGACCACTGTGTAGAATAATAATTGTTCAAACACTTAAGGGGTAAATTCTTGCCAGAAATGTACAGCAATAACAATTACCATCTTAGGTAACAAGCACAGAACTTCCATTAACTTCAATTTGAGTCAAACTCACAAGTTCCACTAAGAATTTCTTATGAAATCTAAATATTATAAAATCATATAAAATAAGTCCTCCATGATAAAGGAACTCTCATATATGTGAAATAAAAGAGAGATGACAGTTTTGTTTTTATTGGGATATTATATTAATTACAAATAGTAATGTGTTTATAATCATATAATTTTTAGCTATAAATTTTTCTTCTGTCTTTATTTTCTCTCTCACACACACACAAAAAATAACTATGTGTGGGTTGTGTTAAAGGGTTAGTATACTTTTTAACTGTCATTAATACCATCTTTTCTTTTTCTCTGTTAATATCTGATCTCCTTCTATACGAACATAATGAGATCTGAAAATAAAAGGAAAAACTATCATGAGTTTCTCTCTCACCTCCCCCACATTCCTTATCAAAATCTACTGAGTATTTTTAGCTAAGAAAAAAATGATCAGAGAGAGAGCCTCTGCCTCTTGAGTACCAAAATCTGTACTCATCATTATTGCACCATCAAAACATCAGATCAGGCCAGACCCTTCTAACATAGCTTGTTTGTATAGCGTTGGCCTCTAGCGCCAGCTCAAACTAGCCCCAGGGATGATCTTGATCTCATGGATCTAAGAACTCGTGCTGCATGTTCAGAAATCCTGGAGTCTAAAACTGTCTAGTGTAAAGGAAAAGCATACAATCTAGGTCATTATCTTCAGCACGTTGTTATTTCTGAATATGCTTAAGCATGTGGAATGAATCATTCATTAATATCAGAGATTGACAAAGTCTGGAAATGTGCCTAGAAATCAAAATCTATCATAATGCCATTAAATGAATGAAGATCAGAAAATAATTGCTATTGTGTGGAGAAAAATAAATGTTGTTTATTATCATTTCCTAAGCCTTCATTTGAAATGTTTTGCAATTACAGAAAGATTGACAAGGAGATAATTTTCATCATTTTAGGATAAAATTGAGAAGTTAAGTTATATTTATATGACCTAAATCAAGACAATAGAGTAAGCCAGGAAATATTCACAATCTATACTTTCAGAGAAGTGCTTTTATTATTCTCCACAATATGCTTGAGTTTTGCTTTTAGCAAGTAGGTTATTTTAGACCAGCAAAACATATCAGCCAAGAGGAGGTTTATAACATGGCAACTTCTATTAGGGCCTGCATTCACCTAATCTTTGCAATTCAGAAAATAAAACAAAAAATCATCATTATCATTATAAATCTTTTCAGTAGCTTTATAATCATGTAAGTAATCCATTCTTATACAATAAAATATTTTATTATTATGAATAATCTGAAGACATTCTGCTCAGATCAAAATCATTTAATCTCTCTTGATAACTCTCCCCTTCCACAGTATAGCAGCAATGTTGTTCATACGTGGCTCATAATCTGCCGTTCTATTTTCCTGTGTTCTTGAATGAAGTTACACTCTATTTCTCCCACTTTCTAACACTGAATCCTTTCTCATAGATTTCAACAAATTTTAAGATACTTCATTTGTTTCTATGTCATTTGAATTTTTTGAATCTCTTCAGTTTCCACTTCATATCACAAATCTAACATTCTAAAAATTGCAGTAGTACATACTATTCATTTTCAAAAGAGTAATATTGTTCCCAATAAGGCTGAGGTTGGTCCTTGAGGGGCTAAAATATTCTTTAGTATCATAATGGTTTTTAAGTCTCTAAATCTTAATAGTACATAGTAGAATCTTCATCGTAATGTGTGACGAAAGTGGTGATCAAGTGAAAGTGCCTGAAAAAGATCCCCATAATAAATAATGGTTATAAAAAGATTGAGGAACACTAGAAGACCTTCTAAGATCTTTTGCATGTATTGTTAAAGCTCCGTGCCAATGTGCATGGTGCTTTTTCTGATCTGAAATACTTTCTTCAATATTTGATAGCTTCTTCTTAGAAAATCTTTACATTATTCTGGATATAGTGGAAACATTAACTCTCTTTGTTTCCATGGATACATTCATCCAACATGAACCTAGATTCTATAGGTATTAGGCACGACATTCATTGAATATATATTTATTCCCAAATTTATATAAAATCTCAGTGTGATAGTTTTTGTAGATAGAGCCTGTGAGAAGTAATAAGTACATGGGAGAGAAACTCTCATGATTGGATAAGTGTCCATATATGATGAGGACAAAGAACAAACAAGCTCTATCTCTCCTATACAAAACACAGTGTCTATCCCAGAAGAGGGCTCTTAACAGCTTCACTGTGCTTGTAATCTGTAGAATCATAAGTAGGAAAGATCCTTTTTGTATAAAGTGACAGTATTTTTTAGAGTAGCCAGAATTTTATTCATATGTTTTCTTTACCAAAATTTAATTGTTTTAATACTTAGAATATTGGTTTATTCAATATTGAAATACCTACCCATAAGGAATTATTGCTAGATTGGGCAAGATAGTTTAAAGATTTTGAAATGAAATTAGTCTTTAGAAAAGCAATAACAGCTGAAAGGACAATGTCTTCATGTGAAGAATGAGCAGAGAAATATATAGTCCTGCAGAATTCTAGATCAACTATAACCAAATCTAGTTGCTGAATACACAACAGGATTGTTGAAGGCAACATATGCTTCCAAAGGAGAAGCATCAACTGACCAGGTGCTATTGTCCACACTCTATAGACAAGATATATGCAATGAGTGTAAAAATGACACTGTAGATGCCACTGGAAATCCTAGATGAAGCAACATGGAATCTATATTTACATTAATTGATCAATTTGTATTTAGATGAGTGATATAATAACTATAAATATAGTATAAATCAATACTAAATATAAATTGAGTATATACCTTCAGTAAAGACAAGTTCCCTTTATAACTATTATTCATTGTGTAAATTTTTCTGTATATATATTTTATATTCAGTAGAGTGGAATTATGACAGGCTATGTAAGATAATAAAATCTATTATATTTCTTAGGTGTCAAAAGTATGTTTAAAATATATTTAACAGGAGAGACTGCCTTATTTTCGAACTATTAAAAATAGCAGGAAGTGAGTATAATATTAAGGAAGGTCGAATTAAAAAATCTAGCCTGCTGCAGTCTTTCTATGAAGCTAATTTATAAAGGGCAACTTCAAAAGATATCAAATATATGGACTAGAATTTTAAAAATAGAGAAAACTTTTAAAGAAGAAAATAGTCAAAGAGAAATGTACCAACAAAAAGACTTTTCATATTCACTTGGAATACAAAGATAGACAAATGCACCTTCAATAGATAAATGTAAAAAAAATAATAGAAAAGAGTAAACAATTAAAATGCTACTGAATGTTAAACAAATGGAGACACTCTATGAATACCCTTCATCGCAGCCAATTTTGTAACGTACCTAACACCGAGGAAAACAAAAATCAATAGGAAATCAAGAAAGGAAAATAATCTGTAAGATTAGCATGTGATACGATATTAGCCTGTTTCTCTCACGAGGACAAAATTCCTGATTGATTAGCAGAAGGAAAGTTTAGGACGCTCACAGCATCAGAGGCTTCAGTCCGTGACCGGCCAGCTCAGGGGCAGAAACAATACGGCGGTTTGACCTTGAGAAACACAATGTATCACCTCATGGATGACCCGGAAGCAGAAAAAGAGTAAGAGAGGCCAAGAATGGATACACCCTTCATGCTCTCAGTGATCCACTTGCTTAAAGTAAGCCCCAGTCCGTAGTAATTAGTTCAAGTATGAAGTCATCGCTCAAACTGTGAGTCTCTGGGGAGCATTCTTTATTTACACAATTAACATACCATGCCACTGGACATTTTTTGTTTTGGTAGTATAGGTCTTCTTACATTTCAAAATATTCTTCAATTTCTCCAAGTTAAAAACTTTCTGATAAATTTTGCCAAAGAGAAAACATTCAGAGGCAAAGGGGTAGGGAAAGTAATGAGGGAAAAGAAAAAAAGTATGATCTTAAAAAAAAAAAAGGAAAGAAAGCAGATGTATATAAGGGGTGGGGTTTTAGAGTGGGTAGAGAAATGAGTAAAAGATGATAATTAACTCATGACATAGACTTGTACAAGTTCCCGATGTTGACTGTGATTGTGATGTGCTGATTTTTTTTCAATTGAAAAATGCCTTCAACTTTAAAGTAATATATAAACGGCCTTTCTAGCTTGAAAAGGAAGACGACCATCACATTTTAACCCAGTGAACTTTTAGGTAAATGAAGGTTAGAGATGAAATAAATATATTTAGAACAGTTAGTTCAATAAGCATTCTCAGTGGGCTGTACTGTTTCCTTATTGGATTAACAATTGCAAAGATCACCTCAAATATTTCACATTTGTTGAGAATAACACTTGCTGCATATACAGAATGTTCTATCTTGATAATTAACACATTTCTTGGTAAAATCTCAGTAGGTAAAAACAGTTTCTTCCTTTATTGTGCTATGGACTTCATCTCAACAGGATGTCCCTCCCTGCCCACCCTAATTAAGAAAACTGGCATACAAAAGTTTCTACAGATGGATGAACAGCAGGGGCTGCAAAGATTTCTTTCATAGACCTAATAGTTCTATCAGCGGCCTACACTGTTTGAAAATCTGTACTGTGTTCTATACTCCAAGGCCTTTATGAGCCTTCCGGGTTCCTGTTACTTCTAAACTACCACTTGGCTTCCTCTCGAGTGTCTCCAGAACACACTCTTCTGCATATCAGGTTTATTCTGACACCATAACTGTCTCTCTTTGGGGTGGGAGGTTTCTCATGAATTGTTTTGCCAAGAGACTATTTCTGAGATCTTGTAGTCACATATCACAATTAGAAAATTAATGGCAATTAGATTGAAGATTAATGAGCAAAATGCAGTATCTTCTAGATAAAAAATCACCTTGTTTAATTTATTTCTCAGTTTTGGAAAATAATTAAAATGGTTCTGTGTCTTGAAAGTGTTACTTAGAAGAACTGTTCCTGAATTAGTTCTAACTAATATATATCTTTCTGCTACGGAGAATTAGTAAGACAAAAAGAAATGCCAACATGTTCCCACTGTTGCCAGTTGGAAATCCCTTCTTCCTATTTTCTTTCCTTTCTCTCTTGCTTTCTCTCCCTTTCTTCCTGTTTCCTTCTCTTTCCTTCTCTTTATTTGTTTTTCCTTTATGCTTTCTTATCTCCTTCCTTCCTTCCTTCTGTAATTCCTCCATTCTTTTCTTTTCTTTTCTTCTTATATGAAGAAATAACTGATATACTCCCTACAGTTTTTTACTTCAGTCTTGCCCTAATGAAGGTCAAAGATAATTCTTTCATAAAATAATTTGAAGTGGGCCGGGGATTTCATTCAGTAGTTCCGGCGCCTGTCTTGCAAGCACAGGGCCTGGGTTCGATCCCCGGTAACCACAAACCATACTGGGTGTGGAGACTCACCCCAGCAGCAATCAGAACCACATACCACAGTGCCGGGCATGGTGGCTCATGCCTGTAATCCCAGCACTCGGGAGGCAGAGGCAGGAGGATTGCTGTGATGTGAGTTTGAGGCTGAGCTTCTTATAGTATTCCTCCTAGGATTTGATATTACTTATGTAATGAAGGAGAGGTTTTTAGGGTATCAGGATTGAGCGTATGATCCTATACTAAGTTGTTAACCAAGCATAAAGAAGAAAAACAAGGATTCAAGACCTGCTTACATTGCCTGATGTGAATCTTTCATTATGTAGTGTCTGTAGGTATCTGGTTCTAATATTCCACCAATTTATGATTCCAGATGATAGTGTTGAAATTAATTATGATAAACTTCACATGGAGCATGAACATAAGGGAGACTTTAATTCAGCAGCCAACAGAAGATTCGGTTCTTTCAATACAAGTGCGACAAGCACCCCTTACAAAACAAATGCTGACAAATTTAGTGAGCAACAAGACTGGCTGGAGGCAATTGCGGAGGATTAGCAGCACCAGTGTGTGGCACGAGCCCAGCTTCTTGGTTTTGTTCATTAGCTCCAGCCATCTCGCTCTCCAGAGTCTTTCCAGCTCCATTTGTAATCATGCTCATGTTCTGAACTCATCCGACTGGAAAATCATTATTGTGTACAAGGATCTGTCCTATGACTTTGTGTCTTACCCAAATGTTCACACTCAAGGTCTGTGCTATCCATTATGGGTTATAGTTTTCAGGAAGGCTTGTTTTTGCTACAAAGTGAGGATTGATGCCTGGATCCATATTCATTCCTAGAACTTAGGACTTTTTTCTTGCAAAGTGATACAATTCTCATGATTGTAAATCTATTTAGATTTATTTTTGTTACTTTTCTCCATCACAAAAGGAAAACTAATTCTCTATTTTGTCCTAACCATACCTCTACTGAGAATATTCCATGACTGTTTCTAATACAGAATACATTATAATAACCACTTTATCTAACATCTATTTAAATATTGCAAGTTGCTATGATATATGCATATATCCTCAGTGAAATCAAATATTTAATCAAAAACAATACTGATAAATAATGTGATTTATTCCACTGTCTGTCTCAATTGCTGTCTCAAATTTTCTTTTTTTTAAAAATTGAAATCTTTATTGGTACATTACATATACATATCATAATTGCACTCCACAATGGGAATTTGTACCAGTATAAGACATAACTTAATTCTCATTTTTTCCCATAGCCCTACCCACCTACCACCCCCTTATATATATAAAATTTGTTTCCTTTCTTTTTTGTTTTAATCTTATTATTTTCCCCCTTCACCCTATTACACTTTGAGTATTTTCTATTTCACAATATATAACACACACTTGTAGAACTCATTTACATCTTTACTTTCTCATACCAGAGAAAAGATGCAATATTTACCTATCTGTGACCTATTTATTTCACTTATGAGGATATCCTCAAGGTATGTCCATTTAAGTATAAATGATTCAAACTCATCATTTTTTATGGCAGAGTAATACTCCATTCTGTAGAAGAACCACAGCTTTTATATACATTCTCCAGTTGATCAACATTTGGGTTGTTTCCAAGATGTAGCTATCACAAACCGAGATGCTATAAACATGGATGCACATATGTCATTGTGATATGAGTCTTTTAATTCTTTTGTGTGTGTACATTAGCTCTCATGGGATTCAGTTGTAGGACAATCATCCAATGTTACCTTTATGCATTATTTAACTAACTTTTTAGAGTTTGGCTGAATTATGATTTTGCATATTTTTACTCTGATGATTTAACATACATTTTTGGTAGGCAGTATCCATATTTGATTTGTCCCTTCTGTACCAATGCTATCCAAGTCTTGATAAATTTTCAAACTCCTCCTTAATAACTTATGACTGAACTCCTATTAGTGCTTAAAAATTTGTAAACATATTCCAAATATTTATTATTTTGACTGAAAGGCCCCTGACTTGTACTTGCTACTTAAAGCTTTCTGACATGTTTGAGTTTTGTATTTTGTCAACCATCTGTCACCTAATCTCTACTACTGTATCATTCAACATTTCCTGAGATGGCAAACTCTGTCTTGCTACTGTCTTCTCTTATCAGTTCAAAAATATATTGAATTATTTTACATCAATTTTTACTGAAATGATGTATTTGGTGTGACCAAAGTATTATATGCCTCCCTGCTTTTTGATCTCAGTGTTAACATCGACTAGTGTCTTCAGTTGTGGTTAGGCTAACCCTCTTTTAAAAGTATCTCTCCTAGTAAGGGAGGCAGCCAGTCATCATTTTGTATATTGTTAGAACAAGCCATAAGATTTTCCTCTGTATTTCTCAGTTTTCAGAGGCATCAGTAACTTGGCATTCAGCAAAATGAGTAGTGATAGGTTTTTTAATTAAGTAAGTATAAACCTACACATGAATCATGTTATTAATTTTAATGCCAAATAATTTATTCAATAATGTCCACTTGTTTTTCTGCTCAAACTACCAAACTCTAACCATGGAACCCTTCACAAACTGTAAGTGTGCCTCTTGATATTTTCCTTCTGGGTTTTTAAAGCTTCTTAACAAGATGTTTCAGATAAATTTTACACATTTTTTATTTGTATACGAATTTATTAGTTTTTACAGTTCCCCTGATTCTGTTTTAATGGAAACTCTGTTTAGGGTATCACTGTCTGAGAAGTTCCTTGTTGTCATTGGTTTGTCCTTATTTTCAGGATGTTTAGTATATGAAGCTTAAGTATACTCAGGAGAAACAGTTGCATGCATAATAATATTTTATATTAGCGAAGCTAAATTAAAATATCACCACCAATTATGAGCTGATAGATATTGGAATAATGATATTTCCTGGTGAAATATTCTTTAATTTTTTGAACTATTCTTTTAATTTTGAACTTTGTCAACTTCTTAAATGTCAATCTTTTGCATCAATCCACTCATCTGTGAAATGGAAAAACTTGTATTTCTTTTCATCAACATGTCAGTGTTATTATGACATATGTACAAAGATCTGAAAGTCTTCCAAATTTTTTTAAAAAATATTCAAGCAGCTTTTAATTATAAGTAGGCAGCTTATATTTTGGTTTATCTTAATTTTCAAAATTATTGACAAGAACTATTAAAATTTATTTTATTGGGAAATGTCCTGGAAATTACCTAGGAAAAACTAAATATCTCTGAGCATTCAGAATTGAATGTCTGAGAAGTATGGTTATAACAATCATATTGGACACAATTATTGCTATGTTGTTTGTCCAGATGCAAAAGAAATAAATAAAATGCATTGAATCCAAGACAAAACTCAGGCTAATTTTTGTGTTTCAGAGATGCAGCGTAAGACTCAGGGCCTATAAAGACCATTTGGAACAATGGGACCATCTGCAAAGGAGTGTTTGATGACATCTTCTGAAGCCTCCGTGATGAGATGGGTCACTCACCCAGACGACAGCTATGTCACCCTCACTGCACCTTGGTGGAGGAACTTTGAAGCAACCCAACGAAGAGCTGCTATTGGCATTTTCTAAAAATAAGAAGTGAGAAAGTGAAGTTTCAGCAAACTTATTCAATTTATTTCAACTCAACAAACATTTTGGAAAGCTCACTAATGTGCACCATTTTTCCTGTTCTTTGCATCTCTCCTCCTATCTATTAAATGTTCATCCCGCTTAGATTCCTGTCAGATCTTCCTTCATGCTGCTGATACAAGAATCTATTTCAAATATGCTTGTGAGAAGGTCATCACCCAACCTGAAATCCCCAGGATAAAATCCTATGACTCCAGTAAAATATAAAATATCATCAATGATCTGTCTACTCCATCTGCTTTTATATCTCGTACTTATCCCCATGCTACTGACATGCAAAGCTATTTATGTCTTTAGGTGTTATTCTCATCTGAATGTTTTATTCAATGCTAATGTTCTAACTTCTTCCTGACATGGCCGGTCTGTCTTCATCACAGCCTATATTAACTGGCCTCAGAAAACTCACATGATGTTTTCTACATAGACTCTTCTATGTTTGTTCATTTTCTCCATTGAAATGTGAATGATAAAAAAAGCAGCAGACTAACTCATAACTTCATACCTTTGTGTAGACACCCATTCCTCACTTATGCAATAGTGCAAATTAAATGCAAAAGTAAATACTTTTAAGAGGAAAATTTGCTTTGATACATAACCAATCACAGCATATGAAATATCTGCTATTCTATTAGTGAAGTCCTTGGTACCTCAAAAATGTAAACTACATCTCTGTTTCTATGGAGTTTGAAGTTTCTTTCTGATAGAATGCTCTAAAAAGCAAACGACAAATGTGAAACATGAAACAGATTACACAGAGTCGTTTTATGCTTGTCAGAAAAGAGATTTATTTACTTTATGAATCTTCAGTATGGCATACATTATTGTATTGGTTTCTCATATGTGTAAGTTATCCAAATTTACAGTCAAGTAACAAATTGATTTTAGAAACAAATATAAATCTCATTAACATTGAAAATCATCATTGTCTGAGTATGCTGAGAATGTTCAGATGGTCATCCTGGCCATCTTCTGCTGATGCTGTTGAAAGAGGCCTGAGGAGCTTGGTGACTTTCCAAGTACCGGCTGGAGGGGACTTGAAGTAGGTCTTAGTTTCTGAAGTGCTAATACACTATGCAGTACACTAAAATGATGGCTGCATCCTACAAAATACACATATCACAAAAATGTATTATAGTTCCCCTTCATAATATATTTCATTCTGAACTGATTTTTAATTTTAGACTACAATGTAATAAAAATATATGTGAATTTTATTATGTTTCTGAATTTTGAGAAAGATTATTTTTAGACTTTCCATAAGAAGTTCAACTGTCCTTTCAAATGCTTCTCTAGGAACTATGTTAAACAATTGTATTTTTCTTATAGCATTGAATAAGGTGAGTTTATCAGAAAAGTAATAAGAAATTTCTGTTTTCCATCTAAAATATAGAGATTGTTTGGGGAAAAAAAAAGCTCAAGTAGAATAAAAAATGATTGAATATATCAGAATAAAGATTTAGGAACATAGAAATGAATGAAGAACATTATAATTTTCAATACTCAACAAAAAGTAGGAGGCATGAAAACAAAAGTGATTTTAAAATATAGCTTTAATATTTGTGTCCTCTCAAATTTCTTTTAAGGATAAATTAAGTAGAAAATAAAAGCACATTAAGTATAGTACAGGAGGTAGAATCCATAGAATATATTGAGAATATAAAATGCATCTATGAAATATGTACAAGTGAGTTCATTCTCCTTTTCACCATGTTAAGACTGAGTAAAAGCCCCATCCATGAGGAAACAGACCCTCACAGGTATTTAATCTGTGTGAATGTTGATCTTGGACTTTTCAGCTCTCACAGGTATAACAAATTTATTTTTGTTCTTGAAAACAACTATGAGATTCCATCTCATTTCACAAAGAATGGCTTCTATCTTGAAAGTAGCCAGCAGAAAATGCTGGTGAGGCTGCAAGAAGAAAGGAACCCTTCTCCACTATTGGTGGGAATGTAAATGGGTACAATCACTATGGAGATCAGTGTGGAGATTCTTGAAAATCTTGTATTAGAGGTCCCATTTGACCCTGTTACTATCCCGCTGGGGATATACACAAAAGAATTAAAAGATTCATATGGCAGCGACATATGTGCACCCATGTTTATAGCAGCTCAGTTTGTGATAGCTAAATCTTGGAAACAACCCAAATGTCTATCAATTGGAGAGTGAATAAAAAAGATATGGGGTTTCATACAGTGAAGTATTACTATGCTATAAAGAATGACAAGTTAGAGTCATTCATAATCAAATGGACATACTTTCAGGGCATACTCATAAGTTAAATAAATAGGTCACAGATATCTAAATACTGTATCTTTTCTCTGAAATGAGAAACTGAAAATATAAATGATTTTTAAAATGTATGTTAGATATTGTACAATAGAAACTATTCATAGGGAAATGAGATAGGGGTAAATGATGAGGGGAAAGAAAAATTGTGATGGCAATAACAAAAATGGAACTGTATACAGCAGGCAGGGAGTTGTAAGGTAGGAAGAGGAATGGAAAAAATGATAATAAAGTCCTGTCATATATAGCACAAACTGTCAATATTGAATGTGATCATGATATGTACAAAATGTATTTATTTCACAATAAAAAATAGTAATAAAAATACTAGTAAGCATGTAATCTGAAAAAGTACTTCAATGTTAATTTCTTATTCTTTTAACTGGTTATTCATCCCCATGTATTTTTGTACTTTTCCCTATTTAAGTATCTGCATTTGTGACATTTGTATCATAAAAATGTCCTGAAATTAATATTCTATGGTATTTTCCAGTTAAGATTCTACCCTAATGACTCTCCTGCACTTTAACTTGCAAAATGGCCAATTTAGAACTGTGTCTTCTCCTACATTAAAAAATTTACCCATTTTTGAAACACTCATACAAAATATCTAAAAGCAGCAATTCCCACCCCATGTCTGCAGCGGTCTATTAGAATAGCTTCCTGTGTGTCTTTTCCACCTTCCAATAAAGCTTAGTCACATTCCTGATGCAAAGCAAGTTCTCCTAACAGAAAATGTTTTATTCACTGCACTACACAACTAGGTGATATTAAGAATCTCATTGTCTTCAACTAATCTCTTCTCTTTCCTCAGCATATGTTGGAAAATTAATGAAAACTAGATTTTTATGATATTGAAGTCAACGTCATGTCCCACAATGCTTTCCCCAGGTTAATTCATAGAATATTGAAAGCCTGAGGTATACTTTAATATTAAAAATTCTTCTTGCAAGATCTACTTAATTTTGAAGTCAAGTTCTATGATTAAGCAGACATAAAATCCCATGAGTCTCCAAATATTTAAGGTAAAATTTGCAGTGAACATGAAAGTAGGATTTTACATTTAAAGCACAAAAGCATATATTTTCCCAAAATATATAGAAAAAATTTTCTATTTTTTGAGAAATAAATTCAGTGCTAAGCATACCAGTATACTTTTGTTTTTCTTGTTTATTTTTTACATTGAATTTTATCAATGATAGATTTATTAAGGTCATTTAAAATTTAGGATTGTGGAGAGAGATCTGAAAGTGGACTAGAAATTAATTCATTTGTAAAATTCTAACACATATTTTACAAAGTGTAAATATATTAATAATAAATGCATTGCATTACCTGATTCATTTAAATGAGATAATACAATGAAGTTTTTAAAAACATACTTATGTAATATACCTAAAGCAAATTGCATGTATCACAAGTATTTTTATGTTTGTATTACTGAGATATTTCAAAACCATACTGATGTTTCATTGGATGGGTGATGATCTTTCATAATATACAAGTTCTGAAGACAGTGCTATTAGAAAAATTTTTGTTATTTTGGTTTTCATTCATTTTATTTCTTGTCATTGCTCCTTTAGTAATTGCTCAGCTGCTAGTCATCATATTTAAAACCTTTTTAGATTTTACTGAATGCCTGATCAAGGTGAGGTCAGAGAAATGTTTTTAATGAA
>PVIR01016439.1:0-18604 GCA_004026965.1 Petromus typicus | reverse complement strand
GAATACAGGAGAGAGAGGATTTGTTCCAGTGCTGACTTTGAGTGGTAAATGGTACTGGATTCTAAATTTGATAACTTAAAATACATGAATAGTTTTCTAACATCTTTCATTTCAGCAGAGAATAAAGAAACTGTTCAAATGTGAGTAATATTTTAAAGAATTGGATTTGAAAAGAATAGAGATATAGGACTAAGGATTTGCAAGCACAAGGTCCCGGATTCTATCCCCAGTAATCACATACAACAATGCCAGGTGTGGTGTCTCATGCCTACCAGCAATTAGTATCACACACCAAGGTGCTGGGAGTGGTGGCTCATGTCTGTCATCCCAGCCCTCAGGGAGCAGAGGCAGGAGAATTGCTGAGTTTGAGGTTGAGTTCACTACCAGCCTGAACTAAAAAGTGAGAACCTATCTAAAAAAAAAAAAAAAAAAAGAGAGAGATATGATTTCTATATTTAAGAGAGAAAGAATACTAAAGCCACATTAACTTGTGAATTTACTGCATCCTTTCTCATTTGCGTTCATTAACTATCCAGTGATCTGGGTTTAAATTCTTGTGGTTTTCCAGGCAGCAAGGACCAGAATGTGGCTCACTTCATCTGGACCACCTCTTTCAGCATGCTATTAGTTTCTCTCTTGTGAGGCAGCCACTATGATCACCACTGAATGAATTTCTTACTTTGTGCTGTTAAGGATTTTTGCTTGGCAGGAGCTGCCCTCTCCACATTCAATTGTCTTTGGTTAAAATAACAAAGTAACAAGTGCTTTTATTCACTTTTCCCTAGAAATACAATAAATAGATGAGGTTTTAACAATCATATCCAGTCTATCTGTGCATCATTTATGACCTATAAAACTCCTACATATGTTGACTTTGGAAGAACAATGGAATCTAATATATATTAAAATTTGATTTGGAGACAAAAAAAAAAAAACAAACAAAAAAACAAGTCTGTCAAGAAGAGCAATTTATCTTCTTGTTCTCTCCAGCATTGCTTTATTTGGCAATGCAGTTTTTAACCCCCTAATTCAGATTCTATATTCTAGTCTTCACCCTGTTTGCCAAATATATATATATCAAGAGTTATTACCATCTTCTTAAACATGCTTATTTAAATTCTCCAAAAGTAAGAAAAAAATTAAAAAGTCTTCCTTAATTTAAAATAGACTGGAATTGCACGGAAAAACATAGGTTAGCATACAGTAACTGTAACACTGAACTAGACTGAATTATCTTTGTTTGTTATTAGTTTGTTGCTTTTCATCCCAAGGATCAAACTTAGGGAAATAGGAACCCTGTGCTTGCAAGGCAGACACTGGAACCACTGAGCTGAATCCCCAGTTGAAGTACCTTTTTAATTTAAGAACATCCCTATTATTTTCTCAATTTTTATCGTATTGGTAAGTGAATATTAAAATGTTGTAAGCTTATTTTCTGTTGTCTGAATACTTACGTAGTTGTTGAGAAATAATAGGAACATGCTCGTGAACCTTTATAAGGAAAGGAGATACCTATTGATTGTACCACTTTCTTGACTGTATGACCTATTTTAATGTTAATTGATCTAAAATAAGTACTTTGCAATACAAAAAACATGCTCAAATATGTTCTTCAAAAGTGAAGTACAGGAAAATGTCTTAAATTTTTGAATAAATATAATTTTAAAACTCCATCTACTCTACATAGGCACATGATTATATAGTATTGTTAGTTCACAAGAAGATTTTGGACAGATGATCAAAAATGAAGAGAGCACAAAATAATTTTATTTTGATAGTAGCTAAGAAAATAGGAAAGTCTGGCTCAGCAATGTGTATGAATATAGAGGCATTTATTAAAAGACATTTATTTATTATTTTATTTGAAACTCCACAAAATGAGCAAGAGAGGAGTTAAATTAATATGAAAGCTGGTATTCATTAGTAAAATATATTTTTAAATAACCTCATACAACTTAGAATTCACATCACTGATTTCTAGTGAGAGATCATTAATTCAAATTTGTTGCAGGTTTATATAAGCTTTTCTTGCTTATTGAGTATATATATGCATAAAACTTTACAGCTAAAATTAAGTCAGTCTAGCTCAAAATCTTACATTATTTTTCATAACAAAAATAGAGAAAGTCAGACTTAGTATTAAGCTTTTGTTCCATTAATGAATATCATATATCTGCAGAAAATAGTATAGGATTTAGAGTTCTGCACATTATACAATAAACCCTGATTCATATTTGGAGTCAGCAACATTTTGTTTTACTATTGTAGTATTTTTTCATTAAATATACTTTTACACATACACATCCAGGCAAATTCATATTTGCCTATTACTAACTATAAATACCATTAAAATTTAAGGATCTATAATTCCATCAAAATTAAAATCACATCTAAAATTCACAATTCAAAGAATGCGTACCTCTGTGTTCAAGAAGCTGCTGCTTGATAATGCTTGATTTATTCTTTAAATTGTGGATGGGTTCAATTTTTGTATGATTGGGTACTGATAAATAGATTCATTTGGGGATTCTCAGATAATATCAACAGAATTGAAATAGATGAGAAAAGATTAGTCAAACCTCATCTCTTTTGCAGTCTCGATAATGCCTCTGAATTTCACATCATCATTTACATTTCAATTAAACAGGAAAATGCATAATTTTTCTAAGTCAAAAATTCTACACAGTGAAAATATTTACATGAAAATATACTGATTGATTCTGTTTTATATATAATTATTAATTCACAATCGTATTTGTGCATTTGAAGCCAAATCTGAAGAAATTCTCTTGGGCTGAGGCAAAGTGCATGACCTGCAGACAGCTTTTGTTACCAGAAAAGACAGTGACTCAGCTTTGGTCTGAGTTACTTCTTCATATGTTGGTATTATTTCTTTGTCAACACCATGAGTTCTGATTTTATGTTGCATGAGAAGTAGATCACAACGACTTTTACAAATTCTTTATATTTTCTAATTTTTGGCAAACTTTGTTAACTTTGAGGAGATAAGTACAAATATTTTTGTGATAGAAATAACCATAGAGTCATCAGTGAGGTCAAAATGAACAAATTATTTAAATAGTTATTTAATGCACATATTTGATGAATTTTACTTTGGTAATAAATTGATAATATTCATTAAATGAAAAAAAATTCCAAACTATATGTATGTAATATAATAATGAAGGGACTCAGTAAAGACCTTAGTATAAATGCACATAAAATTCTCCAAAATGTCACTGTAGAGAGCCATGTACTTTTAGGGGGCTTGGGTACAAGCATCTCAAAGAAAGGTGGATGTGAAAGTGACGTAGTCATGTGAGTCAGACCACTTACAGCTTTGTATTATAAGTATAGCTAATAGTAGAAGGTGCGCCTTCTTTCCACATGTTATATAACTATAAAATAAAAGTTATTTTCAAAACAGAAATATCAATATTTTAATTGTCTTGTTGTTTTGAGGTATTTTAATGTTTTTGACACTGCAAATTGTCACAATAAATCAAAGCATGGAAAGGCAAAAAATGCAGAATTAATAAAGAGAGAAATTTGAGTATAACGTGACATAGTTCCCCAAATATATTACAGAAATACATACAGGGAAAACCACAAAAATTTCAAAATTTGAATGAAATTTAAATTGTTTTTATTTTAGGAAACAAAAAATTCTAATAAATTTATTATCTCCATATGAGGCTGATTTCAAAATTTAAAAAATTTGAGGAAGTTTATCTTGCTATTACAGTGTAACAATTCTAAAAATAAATGTTAATAAATAGAATCTAGTAGATCATTAAGAATACTATATACCATGAATAAATTGAGTTTATTTCAGATGTATAAGAAGAGGTTAGGTAATGCTTAATGTTAATCTATTATACAGTCATATTTGAATATATTTTATATAAACATTCAGATGAAAATATAATAATTTGCAGATTCAGTTATTTTACAAAGTGTTGAATATTTTTCGTTCTTTAAAAAAACTATGGTCTCTTTCTCAACACACAGGAAACACATGAAGGAATATAAAATCCATACCTATTTATGAAACTGATATTTCCACGTTTATTGTGAAGTATAAAAACATATGAGCTAAGAAAATTAAAGTTATCAAACTTTCAGATGATAATGTAATCTTTACATGAAATTTTTATTTAAAGTTACTGGTGGAATTGGTTAAGATATGCAAATGTTTGGATAAGGCAAATTCATGTTGTGTGTATGATGGATTTTGAATTATAGATCAAAAGACAAAATGTACTGCGTTGTATAATGTTCCTGTAAAATTTATGTCGACATAGAATCTTAAAATGTGAATTTATTTGGAAATGGAATCAGGAAATATAAATAATTTAGATATGTTGCCATTTTTCATCCATCTTCTTTATCCTCTCAAAAGAATGATATAAAAACAAAAAGATGATTCTCTGCCATTAAAGTTTTATTCCCGTTAGAGCCATACTCCAGTTAGTCTTTTCTGTTTACTTTGCTTTCTAAAATCTTTTGAAATGAATTTTGTAATTTATCTTGATTTATCTATTTGTAGACATTGGGTACACTTGACTTTTAAAGACTGCTACATTCTATCTAGGAACAGAATATAACTTCATCTTCTATTTCATATTTTAAAGCATTACACATATATGTACAATACATAAGTTAACCTTATGCAAAGAGAAAGATGGATTTTCTGTTGTCTCCTGACAGCTCATCTCTTGAACGTGATAGAAGTAGCTGTGACTTGAATAGGCACTGGTCACATTTATGAGCAGACTTTCATGGTGGGACTGAGTGTATTCAAAAGCATTAAGGTTGGAACTTTTTATATACAAAAGACCAATTGTGGTTCTTAGTGTGGAATGTTTAGCTCATGTGTCATTAGTCAACCTTAAGGCTGAAATGAATTTGTGAGAAATCAGGCAATAATCTCTACATCATGAAATCTCAGTAAAAGTTTTATAGATTTTAGAAATAAACCCATGTATTTACACCCATAAGATTCATAATAAACTGTCAAAAACATATATTTGAGAAAGGACAGCTGCTTCCAGAAGGTGCTAGGAAATCCATGTGTAAACGATGAGATGCCTTCTGCATATCACTGCACAGAAGTCAACCTAAGATGGACCAAAGACCAAAAGGTACAACCTGAATCATTGAAATTACTAGAAGAAAACAGAAGACATTATTCAAGATACTAGTATAAGCAATATTTTCCTAGCAAGGAACTCCAGGACAGGAAAATAAAGCCAAAAAAATATGGCAAAAAGGATTATATTAAAGTAAAAAGCTTCTGCACAGTGACATTAAGCATCATCAAAGTGAAGAGGCAACATAGAGTGGGAAAGTTTTTGACAAGCAGTTTTTGACAGATGGTTAATATCTAGAATTTTTTAAAAAAACTCTTACAAGAACATCACAACAAAATGATTCAAGTAAAAAAAGAGATGGGGAAATGATCTGAACAGACTTATCACAAATGATCAATAAGGATGTGAAGAAGATTTTGTTCAGTATCATTAGTCAGCAGGGAAATGTAAATCAAATTCCTAATGAGATGTCATTGTACTTGCTTGAGAATGGTTATGTCAGAAACACATTAAAAAACAAAACAAGTGCTGAAGAAGAGGAAGAAGAAAAGAGCTTTTATACTGTTGGCTGGAGTGTAAATCAGTACAGCATAATGAAGGACCGTGTTGTTATTCCTCGAAAAGTAAAACGTTATCTAGGCCTATTATTCCTCTTCTGGATCTGTATCTAAAAAAATAGAATCAGCACATCAAATAGAAATCGACACATCCATGTTTGCTGTAGCACTTGTCTTCATAGCTAAGATATGGAATCTGCCTCTGTGTCCATCAGTGAACCAAAGGACAGAAAATGTGGCACATACATGGAGTATTACTCAGGCATAATGCAAGCACTAAATCTTACTATTTTTATCAAAATGAATGGAGTCAAAGGACATTATGATATGTGAAATAAGCCAAACACAAAAGAAAAGTACTGAGAGTTCTCTGTCCTATGTGGAGGTAAAAAACAAAACAAAACAAAACAAAACGGTCAGTCTGTACCATAGTGATTATCACATACTGGGAAGGATGCATTCAATATAGAGCAGAAAAAGAGAGGTTAGATTTGATGTAGAGTAATATCACATGGAATCCCATTAATATGAGCAATAAGTGTACATCGTTAAATACAGGAAAGATATTCTGGACCATGACACACCAGAATTTCCATAGTTTATAATATCCCTTGCATATTGTCACATATTGCCAGAATAGTAACATGTCCTGACTTCCTAGGAACAAAAGCGTGGAATCTCTACGTTTCAAATCTTCTTGGGCTCCTTCCTATGCAATTATTCTTGAGCAGATCTAAAAGTGTATCTGTTAACAGTAATAAACTCTAACTGCAAATATAATAGACTGAAGTGAGTTCTATGTCTACTTAGCAAATTATGCATCTCAAACTTGATACTTATATGTTAAAAATGAGTACAGATATCTGTAGAGACCCTATCTTCTATTTCTTATTAAATTAACTTCAGTATGTATTAATATTATTACTTATTTTATGGTAACAAAATGTTCTTACAAATACCCATAAATTTCACTGCTGAATTTAGTGTCCAGAGAACTTCTTTTACAGATAAGGGTTTAGCCTCATTCAGAAAAATAATTATTTATAGTCTTAGATTTACTAGTAAAATATAGAACCAGTGCATATATCCATTGCCAATAAAAGAAAAATTTTAATTGGTTAATGAAATAAATTATATAAATCAATAAGTAGTTTAACTTCTAATTTAATAACAGATTTATCTGAAAATAATTTTTGCAAAAAACAACCTGAAAAAATTATTGAAAATGATATATTTTGGAAATTCAAGGTAGTATCCTGTTCCTTCCCTTAGATTTCACTCTTTTACAATTATTTGGTGGTTATTAGACTCAAAGATATAAGCCATATATGTGATGTAAGCTTATTCCTTTCCAGGCCATAGAAAGATTCTTAAAAATCTAAGGATTTCTTTTGGACAGTAATTAGCTTAGGGATGCTAAATACTCAGCATGTATCACTACACTGAACATAAGGGATAATAAACTCTAGAATTTTAAAACAGAGACATGAGCCATTTATCTTCTCCAGACATGAAACTTTATTATGTGTGAGAAGGTGAATCTTGGGACATCCTAAACCATTCTGCTACTGGAGAGAGAATATTGGAACAGCCAGTGCTCAGAATTTTGGCTTCATAAAACTTTTAACCTACCAAAACTTGTTGGGAATTCCAAAGATATTTTATTATATGTGGTATATGTACTGATATTAACATAATATCTAAGTAAGTATAAATAACAATCTATCAACTTTAAATAATAGTAATAAATCTATTATGTAGTAATAAATTTTAAGAATAGTATAATTAAATGGGAAAACTTAGAGTATTTTTAAATTTTACATGTTTATTTTTTGTTAGGTTGAAATGAATAATCATGTTAATAAAACAATTTTCTATGTTAATATAAAAAGAAAAATATTATTATTAAGGAAGTATTCAGAAATATATTTATGGGTAGTCTACTCAAGAAACTATGTACTTAGAATAAACATCATATAATACACACTGAAAAAGAACAGTGAATTTTCTCATCCCAATGAGACAAAGGGCTTTATCTATGATGGAATACCTAGAATTTCCATTTAACTCCAGGAGGAGGTATTTTCATATATTTTTGGACCATGAACATAAACTACATTTACATTGCATAAGCTTCACATCAAGTGTGCTTCATGGAGTAGCATCCTCTTAAATTTCTGTCCATTCAGAACATAAAGATGTGATCTCCTTTGGAAGTTAGTATTTGGAGCTGTAAGCACTAAATTTAAGATGACGTCTCACTAAATTAGGAAATAGTCTGAAGATGCACAGAACAGAGAGGGCCATCTGATGATATGTGTGGAAACTGGACTGTTGCTGGTACAGATGACAGAAAGCCAACAATTACAGATGAAAAACCATATGGGGGAAAAAAGGGTTCCTTTTCTAAGTCTATTTTTCCAGAAAGAGTAGAGGAGTCTTCTCAAAGAAGCACCAGGTCCATGATTTTGTTTTTCTAATTCCAGAAATATGAAATGATAAATTTATATTATTAAAGTTATCAAATGTCTAATATTTTATTGCAGAAGTCCTGGGGAATTAATTCAGATTTTGGTCCTGAATAATGGAGAGCTGCTGGGAACTGTGGAAGGACCAACAGATATCTGCCCTTATTTACAAGACCTGCAACTACAAACATTATTGCAGATGTCAGTCCTGTCTTTTACATACTGGAATTTTTACTGTAAAGGCTTGGTGACAAATAAAGGTGCAGTGAGTTCAAATATTTTTTCGCCTTCTGCTGCTGCCCCATAAAACAGTGATTGAGGGGCTGGGGAGTTAGTTCAGTGGTTCCGGCGCCTGTCTTGCAAGTGCAAGGACCTGGGTTCGATCCCTGGTAACCAGATACAATACTGGGTGTGGAGACCCACACCCAGCAGCAACCAGTACCACATCCCACAGCGCTGGGCATGGTGGCTCACGCCTGTAATCCCAGCACTCAGGAGGCAGAGGCAGGAGGATTGCTGTGATGTGAGTTTGAGGCTGAGCTCAGGGCCAGCCTGAACCACAAAGTGAGACCCTGTCTCAAAAAAAATAAATAAATAAAATAAAAATAAAATAAGCACAAAAAACAGTGGTTGAGTCCAGGCTCAGACTTTTTCTCAAGGCTCCAGTTGTATTGATTGTTGATTTTTATTAATCCTTTTGCTGTGAGACTCACAGGGGACTAGAGCTTGCCACGAGGGTTCTGATTTTTGTCCTTTATCCCTGTCTCCCCCCAAAAAAGCTACTGTAATACACATGCAAATATGTCAAAGTGCCTTGGTAATTAGATAAATGATATTAAACTGGAGAATTTTGAGACATAGATAGGAAGGGCCTAGATTTCCATGAAAAGAAGTTTGGCAATATAATGGTTCTGGTGAAATGTTAGAAATATGAATACTGAAGTGGCCTATGGGAAGGTATAAATTAAGAATGATGGGCCGGGGATATAGCTCAGTGGTTCCAGTGCCTGTCTTGCAAGCACAAGGGCCGGGGTTGGATTCCCCAGTAACCATATAACAATACTGAGTGTGGAGACTCACCCCAGAAGCAATCAGTACCACATGCCACAGTGCTGGGTGTGGTGGCTCACGCCTGTAATCCCAACACTCGGGAGGCAGAGGCAGGAGGATTGCTGTGATGTGAGTTTGAAGCTGAGCTCAGGGCCAGCCTGAACCACAAAGTGAGACCCTGTCTCAAAAAACTTAAAAAAAAAAAAAAGAATGAGTCATTGCGGGGACCTAGAGATTTAGCTCAGTGGTTCCAGAGTCTCCTTTGCAAGTGCAAGGTGCTGAGATTGATCACCGTTAGTCACATACCACAGTGCTGGGCAAGTTGGCTCACACCTGTAATCTCAGCACTTGGAAGGCAGAGGCAGCATAATTGCCATGAGTTCGAGGCCAGCCTGGGCTACATAGTGAGTTCTGGGCCAGCCTGAACTACAAAGAATGATCCTATCACAAAAAAACAAAAAAATTAAACAAAACAAAAGAGGGAGTCATTGACTGTAGCCATGTTACTGGATAAGAAAGTGGAGATGAATTGTGCTCAGTAATTAGGTATATCTTAGAATTGTTATATGGGTAAAATATAACTTTATTAGCTTTATTTTAGAGCTACAGATTGTAGCCTGTGCCTATGTGTACTAGACCTCACAACTGAGTGGCATCTCCAGCCCTGAGTATGGTACTTGAGATTAGATTTCCAAGTAAAATATAAAAGACATAGCCTGGTTTGCTCTTGGTGCTTACAGTACAATATGAAAGAAAAGAAGTGAATTGGGAAGAAATTGTTAATTAATGGAAGCAGGACATGATTTTGAATGTTTTTAGCCCACGGTGTCATTAAAAATAGCCACAAGGGTATAGCTGATCAAGTTTATACTCATGAGATGAAGCCTGTGACTTCTTCATTCAGTCAACCATTTCAGCAGAGGAAAAGAATCACGAATAGCTAATCAGAAAGTTCTGTGAGGAGCCTTCTATTCAATGGAGTAGATTCTAGGGGATGGTATCTGGGCTGAAAAATCTGCATCTCTACTTTCACCAGCAACTGGGAAAACAGGGGCAGAACCTCACAGGATTTATGCTCAGGCAGTGAAGCATAGACCAGTGGAGCCTTGTTCTTTTCATTTTCTGGAATGGGAGTATCTGTCCTTTGCTTGTTTCACCAATGTATTTCAGAAGTAGAATTTATGTTTTCTACTTACACAAAGCCACAACACCTTGTGGTGGGGTGGAAAGGACTGACACTCTCAGCTATGCTGGCTTTATAGGGTGTTGATTATTTTTGTTATCTTGCTTTAAAAAACTATAGTCTTTCTTAATACACTAAGTAAAAAATTAAGGAGCATATCATATATCTCTAAATGTAACTATTATTTCCATGTTTATTGTGAAGTATAAAATCATGAGTTTAGAAACAATGTTATCAAACTTTAAATTGATAATATTCACATAAGATTTTTATTTAGTTACTGATGAAATTGTTTAACACATCCGTGGATGTTTGGATAAGGCAAGTATATGTTGTGTGCATGATGGGTTGGAATTATGGGAGAAGGCAAAATATGCTGGGTATAATGTCCCTTCAAATTTAATTTCATATAGAATTTTAGGCCTTATTCGGAAATGTAGTCTTTGGAAATATAATTAATTAAAATATGGTTACATTTAAAGTACTGTGTCTGTGAAGCTGAAGATACATAAAAGAGAGAAGAGCCTGTGATGACAGGTTTAAATTGAAATGATACAATGCAAGAAAAGGGAGTCAAATAGTGTATAGAATCAGGAAGAAGACTGAATTTTTTTCTTTTTTCTTTTTTTTAGGTTTTTTGAGACAGGGTCTCGCTTTGTAGTTCAGGCTGGCCCTGAGCTCAGCCTCAAACTCATCACAGCAATCCTCCTGCCTCAGCCTCCCGAGTGCTGGGATTACAGGCGTGAGCCACCACGCCCGGCACTGTGGTATGTGGTACTGGTTGCTGCTGGGGTGAGTCTCCACGCCCAGTATAGGTATGTGGTTACCGGGGATCGAACCCGGGTCCTTGCTCTTGCAAGACAGGCGCCGGAACCACTGAGCTAAATTCCCAGCCCAGAAGACTGAATTTTTGTCCCGCCCACGTCACTCAATGAATATATTAAATTTATCTTTCTAATAAAATTTACTAAACATGACATTCATTGAGGATTGAGATAACTGAGGTGGATTTTATTGACTACATATTGTTTATTATAAAGACTTGGGGGACCAGGGAGTTAGCTCAGTGGTTCCGGCGCCTGTCTTGCAAGCTCAAGGGCCGGGGTTCGATTCCCGTTAACCACATACCATACTGGGTGTGGAGACTCGCGCCCAGCAGCAACCAGTACCACATACCACAGTGCCGGGTGTGGTGGCTCACACCTGTAATCCCAGCACTCGGGAGGCAGAGGCAGGAGGATTGCTGTGATGTGAGTTTGAGGCTGAGCTCAGGGCCAGCCTGAACCACAAAGCGAGACCCTGTCTCAAAAAAAAAAAAAAAAAAAAAAAAGACTTGGACCACGTATGTTTTTTCTTACTCCATTCTGAAGTCAGTAGAAGGCACATGTAAGCAACCAGGAAAAGACTTCATAAAAATTTTGTGACACAAAATAACATAATTTATACTTTTAACTTACATATATTCTCATTGTCAGAAAATGCTAAATAACCACAGAGCTTTACGGTTTTACAGAATTCAAGTGAAATTATTTGTCATGTCTTTTCATATTAAAATTAATATGTTCATTAATAAATATTTGATTTAAAGATGTCATTATACGTGATCACATCTAAGAATTATTTTATATGTAAAAGAAAAATACAGAAATAAAAAGATTCAAATGAGCTTTCGGAACAACTAGAAAAAAACATACAAGAATTTTATTTCATTAAATATTGAGCCACTTAAAATAAGTTTATGCTCTTATCAAATAGATGAAGAAATCAAATCTACATAACTTTTCTCTTTATTTTTAATCATATCTCCGTTGATTTTATGTTATCACATTTTATAATTTTTTAAATTGTATCAGTTTACTAAATAAAAATTTCCATATCTGAACTTTTACTTTCTTACATTCTAAAGTTGAATATGAGAACAAAGTCATTTAGAAATTACAAAATTTGAAAGAAGTATAGCCTAAAAATTTACAGCAGATCAGGTGCCCTGAATCTACAGTAAGGACAATTATCTAATAAATGAGAAAAATAAAAAAATAATTGGACCAATAGAAGAGCAACATCCTTCAGGGCAAACATTAAAACCTCTGGTTCCATGTTCAGCATTCAGGGCATATAGTAGTGGGGTATGCATTCCAAAGGGCTTTGAGGAGGCCATCCCCATGACTTTGCTAGTTGCAGCCCATATAGCCTCTATCTTGGACTTCTCTGTGTATGGCTTACAGATTTCCTGGTTCATGTTCATAGGAATCTCATGTTAAGAACCAAATGTGGTAGTCCAAGGAAGAGGATACAACCAGAACCCTCTTGGTGAACTCCAATCCCCCAATCAAAAGATTAATAACTATCAAACAACAAAGCCAGAACCTTGAGAAAAAAGGCTGAGCCTGGGCTCAACTCTTGCTACTCTGAGCAATGTCACTTTTCCTGGCTTAACAGAGCTTTCTTTGAAATCTGGATGAAAACTACCATGACCTCAAAACTCTCACATTTGAAATGCTTGAATAGCCAGCATCATGTAAAGATGTCAGATTCTGATCCCAGCGCAAGCCATAGTGGATCCCCCTCTGACAGTCTGCATAGCTGAGCACACTGAAATGATTCCTGGGGAACCAACTTCATGGATACCCCTTCTTAGCAGCGGCAGCCAGGTTGCCCTTTTCTCAGATGAACATTTTATCATTTACATTCTTCATCTTACCATGGGTGGGGATTTGCTGATTTCTGAAAAATTTTGAACATCTTTATTCTTGTTCTTATTCAAAGTATTTGGCTTTCTTTTAAATAGTGCTTATCTTTTCAGTAACCACCTATTGTTGGCCCCAATTTTACATATGGTTCCTTTGAGGCCAAAATTTGTTTTTCATGTTATTGGACTCTGCCTTGGGTTTTAATTTTCACTGTAATTTTGCATAAAAACAGTAAAGAATACCTGAGATAGAACTTGAACTTTGGACTGCTTTGAAGTTTTCTCTGAATCACTCCACTGCCCTTATATTTAGTTTTGCACAAAGACTCAGGACATGAGCAAAATGTAAACAAGTCATTTGCCTTAGTAAATTGTTTGCTCCCTAGTAAAATGGTGTACAGATAGTGCCTTCATTTCCAACTTAATCTTCATGAGCCTGGCCTTTTCTGTATTTATGCCAATTATCATTTTAGTCTCTGACCTCAGATAACAATCACCCATCAAGATCTATGTCTACCATTCTAATGCATCTGTATCTCATATCTCCAAACATTCCCCACTCTTGTAAGCAAAAAGACTTTTGAACCCACACAGTTTAGGTCTAGTCACAACAACAGTAGCCCTACTTCTCTCATATCAGTTTTCTGTATTAGTCATCTTCTTCATGTGGACCATAACACCCAATACCAAAAACTTAAAGGAGTAGAGGCATAATTTGGCTCACACAGTTAGAGGATGCAATCCACATTCAGATAGATCCACGGTAGGAACATCACAATACAAAGGCATGGCAGAGCAAAGCTCCTTATTTCACGGCAGTTTTGAATTATAACAGGGAAACAAAGTAAAGGAGACAGAGGACAAAGACTAGATACAGTACTGAAATGCAGACAGCCATACCCAGAAGTGCGCTTTACAGATTCCTCGGGAACTTTTCAATTGAAGCTGGTTTATAGTTCTGCTTAACTGCTTCACCAAGCTTTCTCCTACTTTTATGTACCCAATGGACATCAAAAGTTCTACTTGCTGAGACCTGGTTATAAATCAGAAATCTTATACTTTTACATAGCCATCTGGATGTAACCCACTACTTACATGTTTAAAACATAACCAAGTGATCTTCATAGAAAAATGACTTGATACTATGATGTACCTTATATAGCTAATTCTAAATGTACCTGGTCTTTGGAGTGACCATTTTACATTTTCTCTATCGTATATCACATCATATATCTGTCATCTATATAGACATATATATCTATCTAGATCTATTTATAAATAAAGAAACACACACACATACATATATATGTATACACATAACTTGGTTTATTTAGTTTTATAACACGTAATCTAGAATGTAAAGGCAACTGTGGTAATTAATGACATTTAGCAGAATATAAAATTTAATCTAGGAAATAGTAAAAAGATAAGGAAATTGTCATTTCTTTTATCAAATAAACTTTCTTTCCAAATGTCATTATATAATTCTTTTAGTGTACATCTATTTAACTGAATTAGAGTATGGATATTATAGTTTAAGTTAATTCAGATATATATTCTATAAAATCAAAAGAAGTCATGACAATTTGGTCATGACCACTGAGAAGAATTTTATTTTTCTAAGAAATGTAATCTAAAATTATCAGTCACTCACTTTTTCCTGTTACATAAAATTTCCATTATAAATTTTCCTGTTTGTTACTCTCAGTGCTACATCCAGTAAGAAAACACTCATTGATTTCCAGGAAGATGGCAGATGTTAAGCAGTAGAGAGAAGGCCTCTCCAAGGGTTGGTGTCAAGGCACTAGAAAAAATCAGTGTGACAAAGAGGAGGAAAGTGGGTCCCCAGGACACTGAAAGGATCTGAAGTGAGAATTGCAGCCCTCAGAGAGAGCTATAAAAGAAAGAAGTGACAGGTGGTAACTTGAACTGGAGCCCAGAGTCCCTGCACGGGAGGAACAGCTCAAATCTGCAGGCGAACTGTGACTACTGTCAACCCCAGAGACCACAGAGAAACACACCAATGGAGTGCAACAGAGTGCAGTGACAGGGGAAGTGTTGGGGTGTTGCTATCTCTCGGAAGGGAGCAATCCACTGGCAGTCATTCTAGGGAGGGGCCAGTTCATAACTCACAACAGCTGCAAGCTGGCTCCATCTAGTGGATTCCAGTGTCAGTGTTGAGGTTAAAATCTACATTAGGTCTAGGAATCCAACTTGAGCCAGTGGGTGGGTGTGTAAATGACTAGAGCACCCCAAAATCCATTTTCATCCTTATAACCAGAAACCAACCTGAAATTTAGAGGAACTAAAAGTGCAGACTTGCTAGATTACTCACTATCCCACCATAAATCTTCAGCTGGTATACTAGGATTAATCAGCTCAGATGTGTGTGCTTCTCATGATGTCTTACCAGTAAGGGCAAAGACACACAATGAAGTAGAGATTTTTTCTCCTTTTTCTTGATTTTTGTTTGTTCTGTTTTCTTTTTTCTTTTTCTTGATGGTGCCTGCATTTATGAATGAGGATATGCTTTCTACTTTTGTTATTGTCACTGATTTGGTCTGTTCTTGTTTTCAATTTTCTCTTTCCCTTTTGTCTTCTTCACAAGTTCCCCCAAATTTATTTGATCTTCCTTTGTCCTCTAGTCTTGTTTCTAATCTCTACCTATTCTATTTCTCTATTTCCCCCTCAAACTCATTTCACATTTTAAATTTACCCTGAGGGTAAATTTAGTAATTCAGGGCTTATTTTACTGCAAATATCTTTCTCATTTGTTTTAGATTTTTGTATATAGCCATAAATCTAATTTATACTTATAAAAGTAGCAATTTAATAGTTATCAAATTTGTCATTTTCTAGATTATATTTGATGTTATTGTTATTGCTGATTTTACTGTATTAGTCAAGGAGACTTAATTGTTCTAATCAGTTTTTTGTATATCACAACTAAGACTGACTAATAGTTATAAAAAATACTATAGGCCAGTGACAAAGAACCAGAGGCTAGGCCAACTAGACAGTAATAAATTGACATCATCTCCAATAAATTTAAGAATTAGGATTTGGCAACATACTCAAAATCCAAAAGCCTATTACACTTTGAAGCTACCTCTGAGAAGTAGTCATTATCTGAAGGTTCTAAATACTAGCTACATGTATTCATGTAAGGAGTCTACAATCATCATTCCAAGAATTTAACTGAAAACAACAAAAAAGTGGAAAATGAGAAGACACTTAAACATGGTACAAACTCAGATAACTTCTAGTTCACCACAGGCAAATCCAGGGGGCAAGAAGGGGGGCAGTCTGACAGTCACCCACCTGAACTCTCTGAAGTGATAACATTAGAAGTAACAAGCGGATTCGTCAGGAGGGGGGTCCCAGTAAGTTCCGTGGAGTTCTCAGGGTGCCTCCCACTGCCCCAGAAAGGCCTCTCAGTCATTGAGGCCCACACACAGGCCCGCTGGACTTCCATTTCACAGCAGGCAAGTCTGAGTAAATGCCTCAAAGGTAGCACAGTGACTTCCGCTGCCATCCAACAGTCTTCCTGTCGTTAAGACCAGACCAGGAGCCCATGGGACCTTCACACTCCCATGAATGAGTTTGGGTAAGAGCTGTGGAGGTCACACAGTGACCTCAGCTACCAGTCAGATGCCTTCCTGCCACTGAGGCCAGATTAAAAGCCCCACGATACCCATCCCTGTGTGAAAGAGTCTGGGCAAGTGCTGCAGAGTTTGTGCAGCATCTCTTGGAGGTCAGAATAGAAATGAGAAAAAAATTTAAAAACCCAGGTACATCACCACAGGGAAATTCAGGGAAAAGGGAAATGGGACAAGCTGAAGCTCAATCACCAGGACTTTTGGAGTTGGTAACAAAAGCAGACCTAGTACAATGGAATTTAGAACTGATCTCAGAGATGAAAACAGAGAAACTATCCACAGAAAGCTATGATTAAAGAAGAGATCAGGCACATGATAGAATCTGAGATAACAAAAGCAATGGAACCTTTTAAAAGGCTTCAGGCAGAATTCCAGGTTACTAAAAAGGAGAATAAAAGTTTGAGAAGGAGGATGAATGAAGCTAGGGAGTGAATCTCAGAACTAGAGGACAGGATAGCAGCCAATGACCAGGAAAGAGACAATCTATGGAAAATGACTAGGGACCATGAAAAACCAGTCCAACAGCTCCTAGATGATTCAAAGAATAATAACAAGATTTATTGGAGTCACTGAGGAAGCAGGAGACAGTGCAAAAGTCATAAAAACAACTGTTCACAGATATAGCATAAAAGGAAAAGGGAAAAAATTGGACACACAGGAAAATGAAGCCTATAGAATTCCAACAGGTCATATATATTATATATGGTCATATATAATGGCCATATATGGTATATATATATATATATGTATGTATGTATGTATGTATGTATATATATATATATATTATATATAAAGGTCATATATATAACATATATTATATATATGTGTGTGTGTTTTGTTTATAAACAAAATTAATATTATATATAATGGAAACAAAATTAATATATAAATAAAACAAAATCAATATTATATATAATATTAATATAATAATTAATATGTATAATATTTATATATTATATATACATATTTACACATACACATATATACCTAGGCATATAATAATTAAATTTTTATTTATCCAACAAAAGAACTAAATATTGAAGGCACACATAGAAAAGAAACACACACACACATACACACACACACACACACACATACAAAGGGAAGCCCATCATTATCACAGCAGACTTTTCAATGCAATTGCTCAATGCAAGGAGAGCCTTGAGTGAAGTGTTTCAAGCCTTGGATGAAAACAAACTCCAAGCTAGATTGGTATACAGCAAAAATATCTTTCAAACTCAACAAAGAAATAAGATACTTCCATGACAAAGAACACATGAAAAACTTCACAAATACAAAACCTGCACTCCAAAAAATTTTGAATATCTTAGAAAGAAAGAATAAAGGTCACAGACACATGAGGTTCAGCAGAGTGAACTCACTGGACAAGACAAGGAACTGAATGGAAAGGGGAAAAGCAAACAGGAAAAGAATCAAGAAGAGAAAAACATCATGACAGGTATAAATCAAGCCATATCAGTCATAACCCTTAATGTCAATGACCTCATCGTGCCAATTAAAAGACAAAGGCTGGCCAAACCGATTAAGAAACAAGACCCCACAATATGTTGCACACAAGAAAAAAACCCTAATTCAAATAGAACGCCATATATTGAAAGTAAAAGTATGGAAAACAATTCTCATGCAACAGGAAACTGCACAAAAGCAGGAGAAGAGGGCCGGGGAGTTAGGTCAGTGGTTCCAGAGCCTGTCTTGCAAGCGCAAGGGCCCGGGTTCAATTCCCCGGTAACCACATAACAATACTGGGTGTGGAGACCCACACCCAGCAGCAACCAGTACCACATACCACAGTGCCGGGCGTGGTGGCTCACGCCTGTAATCCCAGCACTCGGGAGGCAGAGGCAGGAGGATTGTGATGTGAGTTTGAGGCTGAGCTCAGGGCCA
>PVIR01016438.1:9986-36587 GCA_004026965.1 Petromus typicus | reverse complement strand
CCTGCCCCACCCTTGACCAGTCAAATATTTTTTGTTTCATATTCTTTGACCTCATATCAATACCTTTTGGTTCCAACCTGACTTTTAATCCTACCTCTTTCAGAACACTAGGTAAAAGTTTAACAGCAGCCCCTCACCCCACTTTGTCTTTTAAGAAAGTCCTACGATGTGGTGCAGGCTGGTCTTGAACTCTCTGCGCGCCTCCGCCCCCCGCAGCGGCTTCCTGACTCCCCGTGAAGGCTGCTCGCCCGCCTCAGATGCGGGATCCGTCTTCTCTTCCCCCATAACCACCATCTCAGCTACTTACACCAACCAGCACATCACCCTGCAGCTAAGGTCTGAGATCAACCACAGCACCTCAGGGGTTAACCTGCATTATTTCATTCAGCCATCGTTTGTACATTATTCGTTCAACTAGTACTATCCTATCTAACAAATGTTTGCCAAATAAATAGAAACCAATGTTGCCAGGTTTTGCGGGGCGAGTCAATGTCATTTCTGTTTTGACTTTTTGTTAAGATTACCTTACCTCTGAGGTGTTAATCCCAGTCCAGATGGTTAGTAACCATCTGTAGTATAAGGGTAAGCCCATGACAGCCATTATCAGATTAAGGAAACGTGCTTCTGAATTAAATCCGTTGTCCATTTAAGTTTTAATTTACACAGGCAAAACTCAGTGATTGTTCATTTTAAGAAGACTGAGATGTTGCAGGGTATGACACAACTTAATTTTTTCCGTTATTTTCATTGACAATACCCACGTAAGAGTCAAGACCGCAGAGTTCTTTTTTCCTTAGTTTCCTACAGGGTGTCAAGGAAGAGAACAAGACCGAGAACACGTCCAACTTTCCACGTCAGCGACACGCGCAGGGGAGAAGCTGGTGAGAACTTCCCCGCATGGGGGTCAGTGCTTCTTTTTTTCCCACAACGTAAGTCCGGTATTGTCCCTTGGCTTTTCAATGGCCAAACCTCTCCTGAGAAAAGGGAGGAAAAGCCGAGGAGACGTGGTTTTGCAAAGGACCCCGCTGCCTCCCTGACACAGGGCCATTTTCCAAGGAAGGATCAATACCATATTCTTCGATTTTCTCTTTTATTGGAGCCTTCGTGGGCCAGCAAATTTTGACTGCAAATAAAGTACAAGTACTACCACGTTGATCTACAATTCACACTTACAATAACTCTTTTTGTTTGAGACAGGGCCCTGCTAGAGTTCCAGCTGGTCTTGAACTCACAATGTAACCCAGGCAGGCATCGAACTCAAGAGATCCTCCTGCCTCAGCCTTCCCGAGTTCTAGGATTACAGGCGTACGACATCACGGCCAGTTCTATTTTACTCTTTTCAACACCTCTGTGAAATATTTTTTATTTCAGAGAAAAGGAAAGCGTGTTCTATGAGCTACAGGGCCCCCAAACCGCAGGGCTAGTAACTAAATCCGAAGCCTGTCACCATTCTGCCTCCAACTTCGGCGAAGACCGCAGTACAGCGGCCCAACACAAGAGCGCCACTCCTGGGCTCCCGTAGATGAAACCCCCGCCTCGGAGTAGCGCGGGGCGAACCTTCCTACGCGGTCCCGCAGAGCAGCCCCGGCGCCATTCGCCCGTTCCGCACACGAGGACGCGGCTGCGCGTCCAGCCTTTTCCTAGCCTAGGATGCAGACGTAACTGAGCGAGGCCTCCTAGTCCCTCAGGCCAAGGGTTACGCAAGAACCAGGCGAGGCCCCTTTCTCAGACTGTAGTAGGAGAGGCTGGAGCCGCGGCGGCCCGGCCCCCTCCCTCGCACCGATCGTTCTAGCTCGGGTGTTCTAGCCCCGCCCCTCCTCACTTCGGCCGGCGCTCTAGCCCCGCCCCTCCCGCGCCTCAGCCGCGTTAGCTCCGCCCCTCCCTCGCCGCGGTCGCCCCGCCGGAGGCTGAAGCTGCTAGTTGCTTCCCGCCTGACCCCAGCCTGACGTCATCACCCGGCGCCCAGCTCGGTTGCGGGCTCGCGCAGCCTAGAAGATGTCTGCGACGCCACCGCTCTTCAGTTTGCCCGAAGCGCGAACGCGGTTTGCGGTGAGCAGGGGAGGCGGAGGGACTCAGGCCTAACTCGGCTCTACCGGTTCCTTTTTTTATCCGTGAAGTTTCTCGAATTTTTCCCCAGGGTGAAGCGAGGCGGAGGAGGGTATGCGGCGGCGCCCACTCTCGGCCCCGTCGGGGGTGGGGAGGTAGGAAAGCGCGCTACCTGCCTTTTTCGGGGGTCCCGCGTTGTCCGCCTCTGCCTACCCGCCGATGATCCCCGAGCGTCTTGTGTCCCGCGTGGGCAGCGCCTTGTAGCTACTTGCGGCCAATTCCAGCTCCTCAGCTCGCCTATCCCTGCAAGCGTCTTAAGAGCTGCCCAAGCGCGTGGGCGGGAGGGATTTATACTCGAGGCTGTTCCCCCCTCCCCTTAAGCCACCTGGGACTTATTGCCGCAATTTCCCCACCATCTCCCGTGCACTCCCGAGAGAATGACTAGGACCTCCTGCGTGGAGCTCCCCAAATCACCTTTGGGAGGATTACTGGTTGCTATTTTGGCCCAGTAGAGCAGGATAGTTTGAGTATTTGGGGAACTTTTTATGGAGAACTCTCAGATTAGATCAACTGTTAAGATAATGCTAAAATAGACATCTCTTATTTCTACTACCTGAAATAGGAACTGAGCCCCATCTCATAAATTAAGTGACTTAGGATGGTTCCAGACCCACTTTGTTTTTATAGTGCCCACCATAGCAACGTGTGTGTGAACACTTCCAAGTCATGTGACTAGTCGGCCATCTCCATGAGTGTTTTAAGGCAGGATTCAGGTACTCAGATATTTAACTTTTAGATGTTTAGAGTGATGGCAGATTTTTTAAAAATCTGATTCTTGTAGTCAGTAGTTTTCCATTTTACAATGTTTTCCTCGAAAAACCTGGTTGATGAGCTATATCTTGTCTGTCATCATAATTACCTTCTTTGATCACATTTCTCCTGAGAGGTACATTTAACTGGAGCGCATGCAGTGCAGCGCTGTCACCTGGAAACCTTGTTAAAGTGAAGACTGACTCAGGCAATCGAGTGGGGCTGAGAGTCTGCATTTCTAACAAGTTCCCTGGTGATGCCACTGCTGCTGCTGATGGTAAGGCTCTGTGACAACACTCTTACTTAACTGGAGAGTCAAACAAAGCACAAGGAGAAAAGATGTAAGTCCCAAGTTACTCAGCTGACATTTACAATATGGATCCAACTGCTTATGAGTTAATCGAATGAATCCAAGTACATTGCAAGTTTGCACAGAATGTATGACTTTGCAATATTGCTGTCTTTAAATTTTTACCACTTTAAGACAATCCGCATTTATTCATTGCCTGTTTGTCCAAGATTGTGCTGAGCAAGGTATAATGGACCTGTGACTTAAGAACTCGCATCAGTTGCAAAGAGGCTGGTTGCACCTTAAGTCAGTACAGCTGAGATCTAGATGTTTACTTGGGTGCACGATATGGATAACAAGCAGATAAAACTTCCATTAACCTAATTAAGTTGTTTGTCCACTGGTTGTAAGGGGGATGGATGTCTACTGATTCTGAAGGAGATAGGACTTGCAGTAAATCTGGAAGAATGGATAGAATTTGGATATGTAGGTGAGAAGAACAGTATGAATGTGTGAATGAGCTTGATAAATGATTTTTTTTAAATGACCAGACTTTACTGGGAATGTATATGTTAGGGAATGAGGGGAGTAGATTGCATAGGATAACATATCAGAGACTTTGAGGGAGATATGTGTGATAAAAGCCAAAGCATTTAAATAAGGAGCTATTTGGAGTTTGTTGTTTGTTTTTTTCTTTTTTTGTTTTTTTAGCAGGATACTCTCATAAACACGATATTTAAAGAAATAGTAGAAAGGAGCCAGTCGCGACAGCTTACTTCTACAGTCCCAGCCAATCTGGAAGCTGAGTTGGAAGAATTACTTGAGCCCGTGTCCCCAGCTGAGAGACTTGGAATGAAAAAGTCTAGCTATATGCTCTTCCCAGATTTACAGTGATAAGGATCTATATCATTGAGTGGCATTTAAAATAAGGATTACTGAGAGAATGACTGATAGACCTAACTTTTCCTGATTGTAAACATTTCTTAGATAAACTACTGATGAATGATTCTTTTTCAGTAAACAATAAACTCCAATTTGCCATTTTTATTTTTCTAGAAGTCTACCAGAGAGGCCTTGAATAACAAAAGTATCAAGCCACTGGCAAGTACATTCAACCAGTTACCTGGCAGGTAAGGCGTTACTGTCTTTGAAGGATATCTGCCTGGATAATTATATTTTCCCTGAGCTGTGTAAAAATGGAGGCATCTTTTTCTTTCTAATAGTGAAAATGAAAAAAAATGTACCCTAGACCAAGCTTTCAGAGGTATTCTAGAAGAAGAAATTGTAAGTATGTTTTTCCTTTGTTCATTGTTAAAATTTTTTGCTGGTAAATAAACCATGTTATTGCTTTTATTCTTACGATGAATATGTAAACATAACATTCTTAGTATGAAGTTACTGCTTTGTGAAAGGTGATTTGATTGTTAGTATAGGAGATATGTCAGTTAAGGATTTTGATAGCACAGGTGCAGTTTAAGGGTTTGGTAATAAGAAATGTAACATTTGGTTTTAACAAACAAGATCTAGAGGTTAAAGGTGGATTCTCTCACTTAGTGGTCTAAATTTAGTGGCCCAGCCTCTAGTAGTATGAAAGGTCAGTCCAAGGATGTTCAGCAGGGAATTACCATTGCATGCCTTCATTTTCCTGTATTATCTGAGATATCAGTAAGTGTACATGAATAACTAAGGCTTTGTCTGTGAAAGATACAAATTTATTTGCCATTAGTAGAGCTCCTAACTAAAAGGAGCTTTTTCAGCATTTATTCTTAGGCAGAAGTTAGCTAGATCTCCCTTAATAGCCGTAAAGTTTCTTTTTACCTCAGACAATTCTAGTTCAAAGTTATTCTTCCTTTTCTTCAAATTTGGTCACTTTTCTGTTGTGAGGCATTGGAGAAGTAACTTTGCTTTCTGAGCTTCAGTCTCCTTTGTAAGGGAGAAAGGCGTTCTTTATATTCTTGTATAAAACACCACAGTGAACATCCAGCACAGGCTGGCTATTTCAGTTACAGAGTGCCTCGGTAATATTACCATGCTAGGAAGCCTTCCTTAGATGCACTAACATGCAGACACATTGCCCTCAGGCCCACTGCCAAGGACTGAGCTCTGCCCTTAGCCCTTCTATTCTTAATTAGCTTACAGCCTTAGTCAGGCTCATGCCCTCGTTTTCCTGAGATTTTAAAAGTTACGTGCTTATTACTTACTTGACATTCTTCGAGAATTACTAATTGATATGTTACTATTCTTTTTTTTTGTATTTTCACCTTAGAAAATAATTTTATGTTCTATGAGAATTATTTTGATTCCATATTTGTGATAATCAATTTAATGTCAAAGGACATGTTTTCCTTGTTATAGAATTAGCCTGAACTCTTGCCCCTAAATTAAGTTGTTTCTCCTCTATTGGTAGATCAATCATTCATCATGTGAAAACGTTTTAGCTATTATTTCTCTTGCTATTGGGGGAGTGACTGGAGGTAAGTGTGGCTTGGTTTTGTTTTTTTAAAGCTACCATAGGTCTGACATGTGTATGTAAAACTTCTCCCCGTACCTCTCCCCGTGCCTGACTCCCACCTTTGCTAACAATGTGCCTCACTGATTCATATCTCTCTATGGAATGCACATTTTGACACTTGTTTGCTTTCCAGTTGTTTCATTCATTCACTGAATATATGTTGAGCTACTACTATTTGGTAGTAAGCTAGGACTTCGAGATTCAATAGTGAATTTAATATACTCCCCTTCAATGTACATCTAGTGGGTAATGGAAGAAACAGATATGTGAATATTTTATTGGAATGTAAGTACTGTGGCTAAGTAGGAATATGGTGTTAAAAGGTTACAGGAAAGGTGACTCTAGATTTCAGAATTTTAAATAATTGGGAGGATTTTAAGAAGCCACCTGTAACCTGAGGGCTGGGTTGTGAGAAATCATGAGTTTGAGAAACAAAGAGGATGGTTATTACTCAGAGGCCAAATGAAGCATGCTAGAGACTGTGGGGCAGGGAGTGGGAGGAGGAGAGTGATGAGGAAGGAATCGGGGGCATGGATTCGATCCTTTGTAAAGGCTCCCTGTGCTTTGCTGAACAGCGCTGTAGAAGAACTCTTAGACTGGCAGAGATTACTGGCAGGAAAGCTAGGCCAGGGACTGTTAATAGGGCAGTGGCATAGGGCAAGATCTTAAACCTTAAACAAGGCACAGTAAATATGCAGTGCCTAACACATAGTAGGAGTTCATTAAATATTTTCACAGAACGTAAAGTAGTTCATCGTTACTGTTTAATTAAAATGTTCATTTGGTTAATTCAGATAACTGAAAGGCAGTTTTCATGTAAATCTAAAGTTATATTCATACCTTCTATTATTTTACTACTTACTGCAACAAAAACTGGAATACACAAGGTAAAAGTAATCTCCCAGCGTTATATTCAGATATTTTGTGATTTTAGTTTCTAAGTTCTGACTTTACCTGTTAAACTTTTATATATGCTACCCAATCATTCATCCTTTAAGCAGATTTACATGAGCTTACAATGTAATTTTTCCTGCCTGGTTTGCACTGTCAAACAGTTTGCAATGTAAGCTTAGTTCATTGATTAACTTAGTTAGCATATTATAAGAGTAATGTTTTTAATACTCAAAATACTTTAATACTTGTACCACACCTATACTTAGAATTTTACTTTGCAAAAGACTTAATAAACAATAAATGTAGGCTTAGATACATTTTTAGTTTAGGGGGGATTTCTTCTTGAGAGATTGTCTTTATGTAACACGTTTTTGAATTATTCATAAATGTTTTCTAAAATCAGCTTGGCAGATAGCTATTGAGCTTCTGTTTGTTGTCAGATACTGGTTAAAACATAGAAATGCCTACTCTTAAAAAACTCAAGAGTTTATATTTCAAAGGAGTTAAACTGAATATGCTAAATGATAGCATAATGTATGTGCAGCATGTTTTGGAAGCATAGATGAGGTGGTCAGCTTTGAAATACCGGTTTTTTAAATGAGCTGACATTTACTCTGCTTTAAAGATGGATTTAGTATTTTCCATGTGATAGAGAAGGAAAACGAGGCAGAAAAGAATTCTGAATAAGACTGTGGAAGTGTGAATGTAGTCCTGGTGTTTAGGAGCTGGGGAAAGGTAAGCAGAGAGGTTAGAGTGCAAGCTGAGATACAGGCTGGAAAAATCTGGGAGACAGAGCACTAGAACTAACAACCCATCTCTTTTTCAGTGAGATTCCTAGGCCCTCAGTTAGTCTGCTGATTCAAAATCTTTGTCAATAGAATACAGATAGTCTTCTTAAGTTCTGTGATTGTTAGAAGTGATTTAATTTATGCTGAGTGATACTATCGCCAGAATCAGGGAGTATGCCTCAAATTTCTTGGACGCACAGGACATGTAGTGTAGAATTTAAGGGCTGTTAGGAGTTTCAGTTGCTGTTGGTCTATTCTCATCTCTAGCCTCGCCTGTCCCGCTGCTATAGCATCCCTGACTGATAGTTGGTACAGCCCATTATTTGAGTCCTTCCTGTTCTGATTCTCTCAGCCTGGTGTTGAGTTGCAGTCTACTGCCTTGTCCCACCTGCTGGTTCCAGGTAGTATTCCACCCGTCACACACCAGATGTGGTCTTCCCAGTGCAGGGTACAGCTGAAAGTATTACTTCCTTTCTGGACATGCTACATTACTGAAGTGTCTTGGGCTTGCAGTGCTCTAGACTCCCCCCAACGTAGTGTATAAATGGCTGCTTTTTTAAAAACATCTCTAAGTATATTAGAACAAAGAATGATTAGGTATATAAAAACATTTTTAGAAGAAAGCGTAACTTTTTTTTTTTTAAAGAAAAGCCTTCATTGACTTTAGAGGCCAACAGTGATTACTTTATCATTCTTTTCTTTCCATTATTATCATTCATAATAATGGTGTTTTAAATTTTAAATCATAGTTGGAATAAATTCAGACCTTTTTGTTACCTCTTTTGAAAATAATATTTCCAGATCAAAAAGTGAATTTATGACCAGGGATTTAGCTCACCGGTTCTGGTCCTGCCTTATAAGCACAAGGTTCTGAGCTTGATCCCTGGTAACCACATACAACAATGCCAGGTGTGGTGACTCACCCACAAGCAGTTAGCATCAGTACCACAATGCCAGGTGTGGTAGTTCACCCCTGTTATCCCAGAACTCGAGAGGCAGAGGCAGGAGGACTGCTGTGAGTTCCAGGCTCACCTGTACATAATAAGTTTGGGGCTAGCCTGAGCTATAAAGCAAGACCCTGGCTCAAAAAAAAAAAAAAAAAGTCTATTTATCAACATTACAAACCATTTGGAAATGAGAAAAAGGGAAAGTAGTTGTCATAATTCCTCTGCTTTTTTTTTTTTTTTGAGACAGGGTCTTGCTGGTCCAGCGCTCAGCCTCCAACTCACACCAATTCTTCTGCCTCTCCCTCCTGAGTGCTGGGATTACAGGCGTGAGTTACCACGCCCAGCATTGTGGTATGTGGTTTCCAGGGATCAACTTGGGACCTTGCATTTGCAAGGCAGACACTGGAACCACTAAGCTAAATCCCCAGTCACTAATTCCTCTACTTTTAAGAACTACCATTTTGGTACATATTTTAGTTTCTCTGGTCTTTGAGAAAAATGTTTATTGTTGGAACCATATGTACATTTCATTTTTAGCCCTGTTTTTTTTCCTTACACATTATATTACAAGCGTTTTTCCAAGTTCCTGTTGTCCTCATAGCCATTGTTGTTAATTGGCTGCCTTACATTCTCTTGATTAGTGGTGAAGAGAGGAGATTCTGGAATCAGACTGCTGAGGTTCGTGTCCCAGCTCTACTGCTTACTTACTGGCTCTGTGATCTTGGATGACACATTTAACTTTCCCTTTTTCAGTTTTCCCATCCTATAAAACGAAGATAATATCTACTTCATGGAGTTATAAGGATTAAGTGTATTTGAAAAGCATTTAATTAATTCGTAAAGCAGTAAATATACCTGATGTGTAGTAAATCCTCTGAATATTATAAAAATCACTGTGTTGTTATCTATCATTGAGTGCACATAATCTAAAATTAATTAACATGCTTCATTCTGGGAATTCTTATGTTGCTTGTGTTTCTTGTCCTTTAGTCTTTTGTCTTTTTTTGGTACCAGGACTTGAACCCAGGGCCTTGCGCTTGCCTAGCAGGCGCTGTGCTGCTAAGCTACACCCCCAGCCTTTCTTAGTCTTGTTATGAATGAAAGTGTATCCTTTGAAGATGTTTTTCAGAATTATTTTTACAGGTTGTTTTGCTTTACAGTTTTTAAACTTCTAAATTGGCTTCTGCTCCACTTGAAGGTATTTGTACTGCATCCACACCTTTTGTATTGTTGGGAGATGTTTTGGATTGTCTTCCTTTGGATCAGTGTGATACAATATTCACTTTTGTGGAAAAGAATGTTGCTACATGGAAATCAGTAAGTGCTTTAGTTTCTTTTCCTGTCAGTACTGTCTGTCGATCCAGAAGTCTGAGGATAGTTTTATTTTGTGGTGCTAGGAATCAGATCCAAGGCCTTGCTAGCTTTGTTTCTGCTTATATTTCTAATTTGTTTTGTGTGTGTGTGCGCCAATGATCGAACTCAGGACCTTGTGTTTTACAAGGCAGGAAAGGTGCCACAGAGTTAAATCCCTGCCTTTTTGGCTTATGCTCCTACCATCAGTGATGCCCAAAAAGTTTGTCTCCATAAATGAATTAAGTACTGTGCTGTATTAGGAGAGTCAAGAGAGAACATTTATATAGGGAAATAGTTGAAGTAAAAAACTTGATTGAGTAGTAAAAATAAATGTGAAAACACTTTTACACATTTACAACATTTAATTCAGTGTCTTTATTCCACTGGAAAGTTTATTCGCTTGAAAAAAATGAAAGTAGCATAGTAGATCCTCAGTGTGTGTTCATGTTTTTTTAATTTACTTCCTATGACTTAAATTTAAAGAGATGTCACAACTTCAGAAAGAGCAGTGATAATTTGTCTTAATTCCAGAATACATTTTATTCAGCTGGGAAAAACTATTTACTGCGTATGTGCAATGGTAAGTAATTCATTGGTAAGTGATTGTTTTTTAAAAAAACATAAATGCTTATACAAAAACAGACAGTTGAATTAAATACTAGTGATAACATTTTACAGATCTTTTTCTTTTTCTTTTCCTTTTTTTTTTTTTTTTTCCTTTAAAGACAGTCTGGGTCTGTAGTCCAGGCTAGCCTTGAACTCATGAAGATCCAAGTGATGGGATTCTAGGTGTGAACTATCATGTCTGGCAGTATCAATATGATTTATTAAAGTGGATTATTTACTTTAGATTAAATTATTCATTTTCTAGCAGCAAACTAGAAAATCCGAAAAATTTAGTGACTTATTTTGTTAATGCTGAGCTTTCTTTCTAATTTATAATATTCTTGTGACAGTGGTTTCTACCCCTGTTTGGAGAACCATCACTTTAGGAAAACACAAACTGGTTAAGAAACTCAGGTATGGTTGTAATCTTTTCTGTGTATAACTTTTATTTCTGTATATTTAGATCTCCTAAGAAGATTATCTAAATCACAGAATACAGTTTTCTGTGGACGAATTCAGCTCTTCCTGGCCAGGCTTTTTCCTCTATCTGAGAAATCAGGTGAGCTTTTACACTTTAAATAAGGGCTTTATAGAGAAATATTGTCCAGATGTTAATGGATTAGTCTATCATAATAATAAAAAATGATTATAAAAAGCTGAAAGATGACATAGAAAATTGCCACTTTATTTTCTTTTACTTATTGTTTTTACCAGTTTTAGTGTATAGTACAGGTAATCTTGAAACAAAGTCCTTGATTCTTTAAGATGAGTTTATAATGTCCAGTGGAATCACTGAGATATGTAAATATGAACTATCACATCTATATTTTATAACATGTAGTTGTTTATCTGTTTCTGCTTTCTTCCTTCAGTCATACTGTTTAGCCATCTTTACTTCATTTGTTCCTTTTAAAATAAATGTTATTGTGAAATATAATCCTCATTTAGAAAAATCCATGCAGCATGATTTTGAAGCAAACACTTGTACAACCACTTTCCTACTCCAGAAATAGAGCACTGTCAGTTTTCTGTAGCCTTTCTTGTATCCATTCTGTTCAAATTTGTGAATTTTAATCTCTTTGCTTTAGTTTTTCCTACCTTAATATAGGGCCAATGCAGATGTATTTTGTATGTTGTCAAGAATATTAAATCAATTTTAAAAATAAAGAGCTTATGGGTATGGTGGCATATTCCTATAATTCCAGCACTTGGGAGGCTGAAGCAGGAAGATTGCAAACTGCTTAAGGCCAACATGGGTTATGTAGTTACAGCCTGTCTCAAAAAGAAAAGGCTTGATTTCAGTTTATTTCTTCAAAACCCATTAACATGGCCTGATTTCAGATCTCTTAGTTTTATACACTATCTGATATTTTCAGTGTGTTTATGTTGCTTACTTCAGTATTCTTTATATAATGGATTTTTGGAAAGAAAACCATTGGGGGAAGTGATATATCTTTCTCAGGGCATCATTTGATCCCACCATTGGTATTGTTAGCTTGATTACTGGGTTAAGGTGTTATCTTCCATTTTTCTCTTGTAAATTTTTGTTTTTCCCTTTGTAATTAATAAATGTTATACAGATAACTCTTGCCCTTTAAACTTTTGTTTGATAGCTGGGCATGATGGCTCACGGCTGTAATCCCAGCACTCAGGAGGCCGAGGCAGGAGGATTGCTATGAGTTTGAGGCTCACCTGGGTTACATAGTTAGTTCAGGGCCACCCTGAGCTACAGAGCAAGACCCTGTCTCAAATAACAAAACAAAACAAAACAAAACAAAAAAGAAACTTTTGCTTGCTAATTTTTAGTGGATCTTAATTGACAGTGCATATCTGTAATGACAGCTGCAGGGAGGGCCGAGTCAGGAGGATTGTGAGCTTGAAGCCAGCCTGGACAGGTTTATGAGACTGTGTCTCCAAATACAAAGTACTGGGGATGTAGTTCAGTGGTTGAGCACTTGCTTACCTTGTGGGAGGCCTTGAGTTCACTTCCCAGTACTGCAAAAGTACAAATAAATAACCTACAGTTACTATTTATCATTAAGGTGTTATTGTGGTAGTTTTTACTTTGTCTTTTATTAATAGGGATTCTTTCATTTATTTATCAATTGGTCATGTATTTCCAAGTCATTTTATGGATATTGATTTTATACTTCAGACTATTATCCCACATATTTTTATTTTGCTGCTCAAATTGCTTCATTTTGGTCATTGCAGTTTGAAATTCTCCAGATTTATCTTATATTTTTCTTGCCTTGGCCCTGATATCACCTATTTTCCCAGGGGCCTAGTTCTTTTTATTTAAGAATTGTAGTCAAAGTTGAGATTTGGGCCCTAAATATGTTTATTAGTACTGGAATGTCATTGCTTTCAGAGCCTCAAAGACAGATAAGAAAGAGGAGTATATACGTGTATGTACCTACACACCTGTTTTATTTCTGTGACTGTCTATATATATCTATATAGACATAGATATATATAGATATATAGATAGGGATCTTTTGCTTGTTTTCTTTTTTTTTAGTTTTAGATTTTTTTTGAGGCAGGATTTCGCTTTGTAGTTCAGGCTGGCTCTGAGTTTATTATGTAGCCCATGCTAGCCTCGAACTCGTGGTAATCCTCCTGTCTGCCTCCCAAGTGCTAGGATTACAGGCATGAGCCACCACACCCAGCTACCTATATATCTATCTTTCTTTTTTAAGTAAACAACAATAAAAAGCATGGTATCTGTGGATAATTCTCAAATTGAATTCAGCTTGACAGTCAGAAACTTGGCTCTGGCTAACTATAATAAATTTGCTTGTTATATATCCTCACCGATTGATGTAGTTTATATTTATGCTTTGGTAAAATTACGAATTATATTGTATTCTGTATAATTGTTATTGAATAGTTCTAAGTAAAACTGGCTGTCATAATTGAGACAAATTTTTACATAATCTAAAGGTTCTTTTAACATGAATTTTAGAAAATATTTGAAAAATCAAGTGCTATTTCTGACTTGACCTTTTGTTTAATTTTGGATTTAGCATTTTTTATGTTTGGGTTATATAGTAGGACACATTACATTCTTACATGAGTTTAGGTGTCAGTGGATTTACTTTCAAACTCTTTCTCTTTTTTTTGAATAGGTCTGAATTTACAAAGCCAGTTTAATCTGGAAAATGTCACTGTTTTCAATACCAATGAGCAAGAAAGCACGTTGGGTCAGAAGGTGAGGCTGATAGGAAATCTTCTCACATGATATGTTTCTTGTTGAGATAAATCATATGAATGAGCCTCTAAATCATCAAAAATTTGGAAACCCTTAACTTCTAATTTATAGAAATATGTACTCTGTAAAAAAATTCATACAATATTTAAAATAGAAACTATAGCTACTCTATAATTAAAGGTAGATTATGGTAAGTAATGGAGTAACTGTACTTGGTATTTTAATTTTGTTTTTTGTGTTCCTAGGCTTGAACTCAGGGGCTTAAATGTACTAGGCAAGTGCTGTACCACTGAGCTGCATCCCTGCCCCTGTATTCAGTATTTTAATAGTTATAAGATAGATTATGGAGTAATGATTCTATTTTAAACATTGATTTTTTTTTTTTTGCATGAGGTATGTTATTTCTGTAGCTACTGTTGATATTCTCTGACCTTACAGAACTTTGTAGATGTTTTTACAGATGTGTTTTTCTCCCAAATGAGGTTATATGATACTACTTTTAAATTCATGTCCTTCTTTTAATTGATGTATTTCTGCATCAGTACATTTGATTTCAGTTTTTATTTTTGTTATAATGCAATACTGAGTGTTGAACCAAGAGCCTTCCCATTGAGCTACATCCCCAACCCTTTTTTTAATCTTATATTTTGAGACAGAGTTTTGCTGAGTTGCCTAGACTGGGCTTGAACTTGCAGTTTTCTTGCTTTGGTTCAGGATAACCCCATGAATGAATGTTTCACAGTCCCATATTAGTAGATTTCAGGTAATCTCTAATAGTGAAAAACTACTAACAGCATTACAATAAATATTGTTATAAATATCATTATTAAATTATATTGATATCATCTTAAGGATAAAAGTATTTAGTAAAAATATACATATAGTTTAAATTTTGATAGCTTTTGCCCCAATTCCATCTCCAAGATCCATGGAAATTAGCAGTTTTGTATAAATGCTTTAAGTTGTCTTTGTTCTAAATTAATTTCTTAATTATGATTGGAGTTGAACTCACTTTCATCACTGGAAGTCGTTTCTTCTGTGACTTGCCATCCATGCTCCTGTCCGAGTTTACCACTGAGTCATCTTTGTCTCTGTATATTTCCAAAACATTTACCTTTGGGCTTTTTCCCAGAGAATCTCTTTTCCTTTTTTTTTTTTTTTTTTTTGAGATAGGGTCTCGCTTTGTGGTTCAGGCTGGCCTTGAACTCAGCCTCCAACTCACATCACAACAATCCTCCTGCCTCTGCCTCCCAAGTGTTGGGATTACAGGCGTGAGCCACCATGCCCGGCACTGTGGTATGTGGTACTAGTTGCTGCTGGGCATGAGTCTCCACACCCAGTATTGTATGTGGTTATCGGAGCAATCGAACCCGGGTCCTTGCGCTTGTAAGACAGGAGCCGGCACCACTGAGCCAAATCCCTGGCCCTGGTTTAAATTTTTCTACTGTCTTTGTGATTGCTATGTCATTGTTGTACTGCTCTTGAGTTCTTGGGTCCCTGTCTTGTCCAGTTCCCATTGCCTTAAGGATTCCAGGTCACTGTAGTTACTGTAGTTAGTCTTCTCTAATGATGATTGTCTAGCAGTGTATAAATTGTTACTGTAGCCTGATGACTGCCTTATTTTAAAAGTGGCCATTTTTTAAATTTAGCACACTGAGGATAGAGAAGAAGGTATGGATGTGGAAGAAGGTGAAATGGGAGATGATGAAGCACCAACGACCTGGTGAGTTTTTGGAGCTGAAGACTTACAGCTGGGCATGGTGGTACATGCCTAGGATTCCAGATACTCAGGAGGCTGAGGCAAGAGGATTGCAAGTTTGAGGCGAACCCAGAGAACTTAGCAAGAACCTGTCTCAAAGCTAGGGTTCCAACTCAAATAAAGAAAAAAATTTCTTACTTTACAAAGATAACTCCTTAGTAACGTATTAAGTATTACATACAGTGAGGATGCAGACAAAGAAGGAGATTATGCTTACACATTTCTTTTATATGTAGCTTTCATGTATATGTCTTAAAATAATCCTAAATCACTAATGAACATCAGTTGGTTTCTCTATTATGTACATGTGGCTCATTGTTTACACAGCCTATCTTACACAGAATCCTAGTATTTGAAAAGCCAGCCAGTGGCAACCTTAGGGGCAAGCATTTCCCTTTTTCCTTCCTTTAAACGGCTGGGGCTGGAGTAGCAGCATTCACCTGTAATCCCAGCACTTGGGAGGCTAAGGCAGGAGGGATCACGAGGAGTTCCAGGCCACCTGGGACTACATAGTGAATTCCAGGCCATCCTCAACTGCATAGAGAGATCCTGTCTCAAAAACCAAAAAGGTGTCAGAGGGGAGGTACTGAGCTGACTTGATTGAGGTGGAGGAAATAGGAAATCTCTTCTCTCATCTTATCACTGTTTTTTCTCATCTTCTACGTCCCTGAGCCTGCTTTCCAAACAGTAGTTCTCCTTATGAGCAGTGAAAAAGAACAAGGAAGATACAAAGGAAGACTTGATTTCACTAGCAGTCTTCATATGTTTGAGGCAATGGAAGTTATCATCAGTTGTAATTGAAAGAATCTATTTATTACTACCCAGAAGATCAATGAGGAATTCTGTATCTGCATGGGGAAATGTTCTTCTTGCCTCCCCAGATTTCAAATTCAAACAAGCCCCTAAGAAACATTTAGGAGTAGCGTGACTACAGGCTTCACTCCAGTATTTCCTAGTCAGTAGAGACCTATTTTTTCATATACATTATGGATAAAATAGACTTTTAAGGTCTATCATAAGGGCACTGGTCCAAGATACAGGTTCACAGTGCAGTCCTTAGAGTGGAAACAGCCCCAAAGACACTGCTAAGTCAGATTCTGCCTGTGCCTTTCAAGACAGGACAGTCTGTGTTTGTTATTGTCAGTTAGTCTAAACTACAGGAAAATCCCTTAAACAGGACCCAGCACACTGCTTGTCTGCTGCAAGCAGAAGAGGAAGAAAGTTTATGGGAAATTACATCGTGAGCATCTGTACTTTACCAATGGTCTTAGTCACTAGAGTTTATAAAATAGAACAAATGGCCATGTATCTAAAATAGGAAGTCCACTTCAGATTTGGCTCAAATGTACCATAAATTCTATAATAAAATTCCACTCTGTAAGGTCCTACAAAATAGATCAACAGCTAAAACTATATATCAAGTTTTATATTTTGGTTAAAATAGGTACAAGAGTGTTTGGTTTTAGATCCAAGAGGTTCTTTTTTTTGTTTTTGTTTTTTCTGTCTGTTTTTAAGATAGGGTCTCTGTGTTGCCCAGGCCAGCTTTGAATTCCTGGACTGAATGACCCTTCTGCCTCAGACTCCCCAGTTGCTGGGACTACAGTCACATTCAGCTGCATACTGCTTTAGATACTCTATTTCAGATAACTCTTATCTCGAATTTGTTAATATACAGATACTCTAACTAGTTACATATGCTTTGTTTGGATAAATAGTCCCAGTGTTCCTCTGGACTGGGTGGGAAAGGTGGGAGGTAAATTGCAGTGCTTGACGAGTGAGAGGTAAGTAGGAAAATGGTGGCATGGAAGACAGACAGTACTTTCAAGAGGTTTATTTAACCACAAAGGAGAGGAGCAGCATTTCATGGGGGATATATAATCATGGGGGTAGGAGAGGGAGATTTAAACATAATCTTTAATTCTAAATAATCCTGTGTCCAGCCAGAGTTTGAGATTTCCACTAATATAGATGAAGAAGATCTTTTGGAATCACTGATTATTCTCAAATGATGCGTACAAATTTACGTAATTATTTCTGAATGTGCACTTTTCTGGGGACCAGCAAAGACCATGGCTTTCATGTTTCTAAAGAGGATTCATGACCCTCCAAAGTTTCCATATTTGTAAAATAATTTAAATGATTTAATATAACATTTATTTTATTAGCTCCATTCCAATTGATTACAACTTATATAGAAAATTCTGGTCGCTTCAAGATTACTTCAGGAACCCAGTGCAATGCTATGAGAAGATTTCATGGAAAACATTTCTCAAGGTGAGCTGTCAGTCACAGACTATTCACAGTCGAATATTTTACAGTTGGTAGCTAACAGGGCTAAAATTTAACTTTTGTCCAGGATATTTTTCACTATAGAATTTTGCTTCTAATATTTTTGTAAACAAAGCTTATGTATATAACGGATGAGGGGTATTGTAGGGTGACCAGGGAAATGGGAAAAAATGAGAATTAAGTTGTGTAATAAACTGGTAGAAGTTCTCAGTGTTAAGTGTGATCATAATGTGTATATAAAATGTACCAATAAAAGCATGCTCAAGAAAAAAAAGCCAGAGGGCTGGGGATTTAGCTTAGTGGTTCCGGCGCCTGCCTTGCAAGTGCAAGGACCCATGTTCAATCCCCAGCAACCATATACAACAATGCCTGGTGTGGAGACTCATGCCCACCACCAATAAGAACCTCATACCACAGTGCCAGGCAGGTGGCTCATGCCTTCAGAAATCATGTTTCTTTAGGAATATGATTATTTCTACTTTGCTTCAAAATACCATGAAATCTTCTAAAAAATAGTTTTATCCCCATTTCCATTATTCATAAATGATTGAGAGTAAATTTTAAGTATTTGGTACAGAAAAGCATTAAACAAAACTAACTGATATTTTTACTTTGCAGTATTCTGAAGAAGTTTTAGCTGTTTTTAAGAGTTATAAGTTGGATGACACTCAGGCCTCCAGGAAAAAAATGGAAGAATTGAAAACAGGAGGAGAACATGTATATTTTGCTAAATTTTTAACAAGTGAAAAGGTACTAACTTTATTTTTAGTTAGCATAAAGCATATAGTTAGCACTAAGCATAATTAGAAATGTTTTAAATGTTTATTTTCATTAAAGTTTATTAAGACTACTTCATTTTCCTTAGACAACTAGGACTAATTTGATACTGCCTGTAATTGCATGAAAAGACAAAAGAGGTTCTATATTAGGTCTGTTTTGTAGATTTATCTTAGAATAAATGCAGCTTGTGTACAGTCATAACCACCCTGAACATGCCCAATCTCATCTGATAGAATAAATCCAGCTTATTTTCAACTGTACAAATTTTACATTTAATCTTAGATTTAATTTGCATTTATGAAAATATTTTGTAGTTTATCATTTAGGTATAAACAAGGGATTTGAGAGTCCCCCATTACTCTTATTTACACATTTTAACAAGTAAACTTAGTTTAAATGCCATGCTGAGGGATCGTGTACGTTTTCTAGTGAATATGTGCATGGAGCTTGTTTGGACTCACTCACATGCTTTGCTGCAAACACATAGTAGTGAAAGGCAAAATTTATAAAGACAGAACAGAGCTTCCAGAAATAAAGACCTTCATGGACCAGAAATGCTAAGTGAAGACCGAAACAAGCTGTGGCCTGTCAGGCTCTGTCCAGAGCAGGCAGTTGCAATAGGAGTTTGGCTGCAAGTAATAGAGCCCAGATGTGTACCCAGTACAGCCAAGGGCAGAGCCAGCTTGCCATGGCAGCTGGGGGTCTAGGATGGAATCATAGCCACTTTTGAAAAGAAACGAAGAAAAATATTAGCAGTCCTCTGCTAAGGTCTGTGGTTTTATAGGAAATTATAGTCCCAGGAGTGCATCTTCGTGTCCTTCTGCCTGCTCAGTCACTGGATATATGATACTACCTGTAATGTAATGAAAAGCTGCTCCAATCATAAGATTTTGTCCAGATGTGGGCTCCAGGTCATAGTGGATGCACAGCAAAACTGCTAGAGAGGGGATGGTGTAAATATAAAGAAGAGGAGGTAAGCAAACATCCGCCAAGAAAAACTTCATATTCATAACTGATAGGGCCAGGGCCGGGGATTTGGCTCAGTGGTTCCTGCGCTTGCCTTGCAAGTACAAGGGCCCAGGTTCGATCCCTGGTTAACCACATACAACAATGCTGGGTGTGGACACGCATGCCATCAGTAATCAGAACCACATACCACAGTGCCGGGCATGGTGGCTCACACCTGTAATCCCAGGAATTGGGAGGCAGAGACAGGGGGATTGCTGTGAGTTCAAGGCTGAGCTCAGGGCCAGCCTGAATTACAAAGCAAGACCCTGTCTCAAAAAAAAAAAAAAAAAAAAAAAAATAACAAGTGTAAAACAAATAAAATGGTGGGATTTGAGATCTAACTGGTTAGGGTTGCTTAACTGTCTTTTTTTTGAACATTTGAAATGTTTAGAATATTTTGTAATTCAGAATATTCTATAATTTAGAATTGGAATGATTTGAATCATAGTGTGTAAGAGCTAGATTTCAACAATGAAAATGCTCTGAATATTTTTGTGCCATAGATTTTTAAAGCATTTCGTATTGAATTCGTGGAAATGGAAGATTTCATATTTTGCTTTAATTTTGCCAGGTACATTGTTTACATGTAAAATTGATTAACAGAAACCATAAGGATAACCACATTTAAAGTAATATCAGGAGGACTGGCGCCTCAGCTAAGATGTGCAGTAAATGCCAAGGATGACAAAAAGCCTTTTGTTTAAGACAGAGACATTTACCAAAAAATATTTAACCATGACATGATGTAAATGGTATACTTTAAAAGAAAACCAAGAGTGAAACTAGGAGGGCAGACTGTCAGAAGAAGGCCGCATTCCCATGTGTTGGTTCAGTTGGTTCTGTCACTCACTGGCTATATAGACTTGCAGAGGTAGTTTAATCTTCTCCAGGCCCAACCAGCTTCCTTAAGTGTAATGTGAAGCAGTTGGCTTAAACCATCTGACAAGCCCCTTCGTGACTCTGATTCATTGTTTTGGCTGCTGTCTGTAATACATTGTTTCATCAAGGAAAATTATCTTCTAATGAAATACATAAATTTAAGGGACTTACAGAGGTAGATGTAGAGTTGATAAACAGTGTTTTACCCCTTTGATGACTTCATGCCCAGAGTTCAATTCTCCACTCCAGACTTACTATGTAGGTCCCTTTGATGGGCCAGTTTATTTTACTGAGCCTCTTTTTTTTTTCTTCCTGCTGTTAACTACTTCTCACTAACTCTTCAGCTTTTGATTCGATACTGCTGTTTTTAATTTAAATTCTGCCTCCTCCAGGACTCCTTCCTGGAGTTACTTAGGCAGATGAGCGGATGACGGAGCCTCTCATTGAATAAGAGCAAACCTTGGAAAAGAATAGATTTTTGTGAGGAAGATTGGTGCCTTTAATTTTTGTTCGTGAAATCTATCAAGTGTCAGTTGAGCATTCAAGTAGAGATGTGCAATGAGATCTAAGTTGATAGCACAGATTGAGGGGTTCAGTTTTTAAGTGGTAAGTAATGCTGTAGTGTGTGATAATAGCCAGGGAGGAGAGTAGAGATCGGAAAGAGAAAGAAGTTCTGAACTGAAGCCAGAGGAAACCAGCACTTGACACGTTCATGACTGGGCAGTTATCCACGTATTTTGCTGCTGGTGCTATGAACCTCTGGTAGTACATGCATGACTGTCTCCTCAAGCAGAAGATTATATTCATGGGAAAGGAAGGACAAAGGCTAAATAGTAGCCAGGGAGAGCAGAGGAAAATGAGACAGCCAAGAACTCATGGAAGCCAGCTGTGCCAGAGTGAGGTCTTTGGAGAAGTGTTCGTTGGATTTAATAAAGTAAGTTATTGGTGTGCTAAACAGGAAAACCAAGAACAGATTGAGGGGCAGATGGGAAACAAACAGTGGATCTAGCAAGGTTTGCTTTAAAGGGAGGGCAGGGAGAGGATGTGGTTGCCTTTGAGAGGCATTAATATTTAATGCTAATGAAGGAAATGGAGAGCAGGGCAGTTAATGAAGGAGCAACTCTGGGAGATTGGCGTGTCTGGATGAGTGGATTTCTTTTAGCCACGATGATGTAACAGAAGGAAATGAGAAACTGTTGTGGGTGCTGATGATCCTTAGCTTTGAGGCCAGGAAATTAAGTGACTTCCAACTTCATACCTGTCTTGCTGAAAGCAGAGATAGAGGTAGTCATGTACTGCAAATGAGGAGTAGTGGTAAACAGGGTTTATGTTAAGTGAGAAGGTATTAAATAGTTGCTGGGCAGAAGAGGAGTCTTAAAGAATAAAATTAAATGTTAGAGAATAAAAGATGTTTAAGTTGGAGACCACAGCACAGTGGTATGCGAGGTGGTACATTTCCTCAAGCACCTCCACTTGAGGCCGCCATTGGCACCTTATAATGTGGCAGTGACTGGAAGTGACAGAACTGGGGGCAGGAATGTTGAAGTAGGAAGAAAGAACCATGGAGTTTTGGCAGTTTGTTTGCTTGCTTGTTTACCTTTTAAATGTTTGCATGAGGGCCTACATTTCTAGAATACACTTCTCTGCTGACAGAACTTAAAAAGTACTGTTTGGCCCTTGAGGAAAAGTTTTTGTGGCCTTTTAATGTGGACTAAAATAAGGTTATAGTAGAAACAGGAAAGACCTGTCTGATAGGCAGAAAATAAAGAGATCAAGGGCCTTGGGGTCTCAGTAAGATCCAAATATTAGGTGTATCAGAAGCAACTGAGATCCTGGGGAAGAAAAGGAGCTGTGAGATCAGTTTCAGCACTGGGGGCTGTAAAGATGACCTGGTCTAACTTCTGGCTGCAGTAGAATAGACAAGGCAATGGGTGGGTTGAAGGCCTGTGTAGAGAGAGTAAAGTCCCCTCGGATCTGGAGGACAGGAAAACCGATTACACATCCCTCACATCTGCTGATCTGGAATAGAAGAGTCAGGGTGGTGATACTCATTTCCCAGAAATGAGGGGGAACTGACTGGAAAGGCAATCTTTTTTTTTTTTTTTAAGGCAAAGGGAGGGCACAGGGATTTAGCAGCTCAGTAGTTCTGGCACCTACCTTGCAAGTGCAAGGTCCAAGTTCAATCCCAGGTGCCAAAAAAAAAAAGATGATTGCTTAACCCCATGAGGATTGTTCAGTCAGAGGAAGTTGCTAGTGCATGAAATGCCAGTTACTTGGTGGCCTGCTTTGGTAGATAGAAAGACCGTGGATCCACTGAGCCAGAGAACTTGGGACCCTGGGCTGGAAATCAGTCACTGAGCCTTCCCATTCATTGTCTCGCTGGTTATTCATCTAGAGTGGCTTCCTGTCATTGCTGTGGGTCATTGTGGCAAAGCTGTGGCTATGTGTTTTTATTGAAAGCTCTAAAAGATTCAGCATTGCCATGGGTCATAAAGGTGGAAATGATCCGAGTCTGTAGATACAATCGTCAGTTTTTCTTCAGGAGGTCAAGGACATAATCAGAATGACTTTCTTTCCTCACTGGATATTCCTCTTATAATAAATTTAATGTAGTAAAATGCAGGATGGTTGAAGAAGAGCTTGATTTATGATCAAGTCCTTTCTAATCCACATTCTCTGACAGTATAAGGAGGGCGTAATTTCCTTTAAAATCTGAAGAACCTGCCTAGTCACAGATGATTCAAACCCCCCTGCTTCCTTCTTTGTTTTGGCTCAAAACCCTGGCACAGGCCCATTATGGGCCCTCACCAGTGTGATGCCCTGGGCAGTGTTGTTCGTCTGTGTGGACCTTTCCTTCTATAGCCTGGTTTTATCTGGGAAAGTGGCAGCCACTCCTTTTTTATATTTGTGCCTCATGTAGAGCACTGCTGTCCACCAACATTAAATGTTTCATGGCCTCAAATGGTCAGGAAACGTCAGTGATACCTGTGCTGTCCCCTCCTTGGCCTTTGGCAGCAACACCTCCCATGGAATGAGCTCATGACAAATACTCTTTACTGAATTGGAATCTTCCATTTCATAGTGGCATAACCTGTTCCTTTAGGTAAAACTTGGATCTTAATGTATTGTTTTTTATGTATGCTTGTTTTTTTGAATAGTTGATGGATTTACAACTGAGTGATAGTAACTTCCGTCGACACATCCTGTTGCAGTATCTCATTTTATTCCAGTATCTCAAGGGGCAAGTCAAATTCAAAAGGTAAGCTGACCAGGGCAGTGGTAGGTTTATAAATTACAAGGTTTTTACTTGCATACTGGGCTCATTTTCTGTGTAAGGGTTACAATCCCTTCACTTCTCTTAATAGCAAAAACTCAGACGGAGCTTTCAGATGTAGGGTATTTATTTTGAGGAAAAAGTGTTAAATCCATCTGCTGTTAATGTGAGTCTTCTCTGCTTGGCTCCAGGGCTCCCCTAGTTTCACTTTTCTGTGGTGGGTGGAGGTCCCAGGTCCCCATTCACAGGTGCCTCTTCAGGCCTCATGCTGAGCAGAAAGCAGCACTTTGGCGCTGTCCAGAGTATCAGACCCAAAAGGGATGGAGAAAAGCCCGACACAAAGGGGATTTCTAGTTTCTCTCCACTTCACAAAACCTCATCAGGATCTCTACCCACATCAACCTTTCATCGGTGTTCAGACCATGTCCTCTTCTCCGCAGCTGCAGAGGTGCACACGTGAGGGGCTTTGTCAAATGTACAAAGCAGTGCAGCCTTAGCTGCACGAAGGACTTGACTCCTGCCGGGTTTGACTGTCATTACTCACTGGCTTTACTATAGCTTTGAAAATTGTCATTCCTTCTGTTTTGGAGGTTTAGCATGGTATATAGAAACGGATTCAAGTCAGACTTGGGTTTGAACTGAATCTTTGTGCCCTTGTACACACCTCTGGCTGTAGTCTTTGACGTATACACATGGGTATTGCGAGGGTTCAGGGAAAGGTGAGTACACAGTGATCGCTCGTGTCCAGGGCTACTGCCAGTGCCTGTTGCAGGGTTGTTAGCGCAGAGCAAGGAGAGCTCAGAAACGGCACCTGCTAATGCTGGGTGTTGCCCACAGCATCTGCTAGGGTTTTCGCTTTCTTATTCATTGTATTTTGAAAGAATTTTAAAGAAATGTCACACACCTGTCTAAAAGTGAGTCATATATAGAAGTCAGTTATGACATCTCAGGTTTTCAGCTTCCATTAAGCTTATGAAACACTCATTACCTGATCATAATGGTATCAGTTAACTGAATGCTGTAGTCCCTCCATGCATACCTCATGTCTTCATTCTCTTAAGGAAGATGTGCAAGAGTTTTCTCTCTTCTCTCATTTCTGACCATTCTTGGTAATTTTTTATATTATTTCCAGTATAATTAACTTATATGTTAAATGTTTTGTATTGCTTTCAGAGCCATTGATCAATTTTAAAATTAAATACATTGATGTAACTCAAGTGTATTTTATTTTGTTCCCTAGTTCAAACTATGTTTTAACTGATGAACAATCTCTCTGGATTGAAGATACTACAAAATCAGTTTATCAAGTAAGTCCAACGTGCAACAAAACTATGATTGAAAAACATGGAAATTTAGAATTTTCTTTGTTTCAGCCCCAAATAGGAAAATAAGGATAAAGTTAAGCTCAGGTACAAGACCACAAGCACTTCTTGGTTCTCTGCCTACAAACCACTACTATGATGCAGAAAGTTGTTGAAAGCTTAGTATATTCTTTCTAATCACAGCTACTATCTGAAAACCCCCCCGATGGAGAGAGATTTTCAAAGATGGTAGAGGTATGTAATTTATACTTATGTGGTTTTCTCAGCACAAAATGTAACTTCAAAGAATTTCATTAATGCAACTGTAATTTCTTTTCTATTTCCCAGCATATATTAAACACTGAAGAAAATTGGAACTCATGGAAAAATGAAGGCTGCCCAAGTTTTGTGAAAGAAAGGTAAATGTGTACTCATCACAAGAAGGAGAAAGACATTTCAAAATATAATTAGATATGACTATATCTTATATGGATGTGTATATGTATTTTATATAAAAATAAGTTAAAGTGCTAGGAGTACCATCACTTCAATTTACTTTTGTATTTGTACATCAAACTTCTGTTTCTTAGAATAGGTTAATCTATATTTACCACTGGAAAAAAAATCTTGTGTCTCTACTTATAATTTGCCTATTTTGTGGCATTTTAAATTTCTAAGTGTTTTATTATAAAGCTTTCCTCTTTTTTAAGAGAACAACTGTTATTTTGGTTTTAGTTTGTTGTATACTAGGGATCAAACTAGGGCCTGCACCTTGTCAAAAGCTACCCCTGAGCTAAACCCCCCAGCCTTGCGATTTCATTCATATGCAATTCCAAAATGAGTGTTATGCCTTGTTCCTTGTAGAACATCAGATTCCAAGCCCATGAGAGTGGTACGGAAAAGGACAGCCCCAGAGGACTTCTTAGGGAAAGGACCCAATAAGAAAATTCTGATGGGAAAGTAGGTCAACTTCTCTTCACGTGTGGGGTAGTCTTTATTTTTTTTTCTTGATTTTTATGTTCTGAAGATGTTACCATAAGAACTCTGCAGTTTTTCATATACATGGTTAAAGCAAATCTATTAAATACCGAAAGTTATGAAGGAGAAAAGTAAAACTCATTATCACCGACAAGAAATCCACTATTGCCTTTCTGTTGGGTTTAAAGACATATGTACCTGGTGCCCATAAAAATTTTGTGTCTCGTCTGCAGTGAGGAGTTAACAAGGCTTTGGAATCTGTGTCCTGATAACATGGAAGCTTGCAAATCAGAGACAAGGTAAACTAAACATTTTTTCAGATACCACTTTTCTTGAATGTAACTTCACTGGAAAATGGAATCTTTTCTCAAGTTCCCGATGATTGTCTTTTGGCACAGAATATGCCTTTTGGCACAGAATATGCCTTCCCACCAAAAAATACCTAGAAATGCTAATAAAATACTTGTAGTGGTCATAAATAATAGAGGATCAATAAATCAGAAGATTTTAAGACCAGAAAAAAAACTACTAGCGTGATTGACAGAATTAGACACCTGTCAAATCTGAGACTTGGTCAGTCTACTAAAACAAAACTGACACACGTAAAGTAGCAGCCTTAGCTAAGGAATGGTGCCCTGCTTCACTGATGGAAGTACAGTTAAGAACAACAGCAGGCAATTTTTTTTTTTTTTTTTTTTTAGGTTTTTTGAGACAGGGTCTCGCTTTGTGGTTCAGGCTGGCCCTCAGCTCAGCCTCAAACTCACATCACAGCAATCCTCCTGCCTCTGCCTCCCGAGTGCTGGGATAACAGGCGTGAGCCACCACGCCCGGCACTGTGGTATGTGGTACTGGTTGCTGCTGGGCGTGAGTCTCCACA
>PVIR01016437.1:0-36633 GCA_004026965.1 Petromus typicus | reverse complement strand
TGCCCATCCTCAACACTTTCCTGGCTAATTTTTCCTTAGCAGAAGCTTCTTTATTAGAGTATTATCTGTACATTAAATCAGGCCTCTACTATTGTAATCCTCAGAAGAGAATGAAAGCAGTTCACTGACTGCTTTGGTGGATGGTCACTGCCTGTACAATTCCACCTATAGAAGGACACCCTGCAGATAGCCTGCCAGAAGACCTGATCTAACTCCTACTTTGTCTTATTGGAAAGAAAACTTCAACCATAAAAGGTGAAAAGAGTTTCTAGAACCTAGAACAATGCTAGTGAACACTTGACTATAGAGGAGTTCTTCAGTGTAGGTAAGAAAAATTCCAAGTTGGCACTAATCAAATTCTAAGGTTTCCAGCTCATGCAAAATACAAGAATATACTCTATAAAAATATGACCCTTACTTTTTGCATATGTCTTATAATATTGTAGTCTGTGCTATCTTACAACTTAGCAGGGACCTTCAGAACACAATTTCACATATGGAGTTAATTCTCCAAGGAATGGGCAGAGACTTCACCAGATATGGACAGAGAAATAGGCACGAATAGGCAATGTCACCATCTCTTGAAGGGCAAACAGCTGGTTCTGGCACTACTAATGAAGGAGAATGAAGAATGACCAGGCAGCCCTCCCCAATCCTCATAGAACATCAGCTGGAGGACACCTCACAGTTAGCTACAAACTGAATGTAGCAAGGAAGTTCCTTCTTGTGAGCCATGATCTGAAACCGTGTAGGAAGCTCATTCCACCTCTGCACAGGGTGTGATGCTCCTCTGGGAACAGAACATTAATACACAGTGACCTCCCTCATGGCCGGTGCTGTAGGATACAGAAATCGGAGAGCTCTCCCAGGGGAAGCAGGATCTTGAATAAAAGCAGAAACTTTAAGGGCTTCCTGTTCCCCTTTGTCAAAAGTGCTGTCTCTGTTGCACACTTGAATGATTTAGGATTTATGTGATGGGAGAAGTTACTTCCATTTTTATATTCTTGGTTCCCTGCTTCCTCTGGCGTGTGAATCATTGCACTCTGGGGACTCTGACCTCACTTCTTCATATCTCTGATCATAACTTTCTCTCATCAGAGAACTGATCTCTTTAGTGCATAGGAGATTAATCTCTAAATAAGTATCTAACTGCTCACATGCCAATTTCAAAATTAAATCAAGAAGTCTTCCTCCCTCCTGTTCTACATCCTCTTAGCTTTCTGTGATGATTGGAACCTCTCTAGAAGGCTCACTGCACCTGCTAGCTGTGAAAGGAGTTACCAAAAATTAGGTGGGAGGTGAGAAGAATTAGTGCAAGTATGAGCACCAAGAGGCCTAGGTGTAGCAGTGATATTGTAAGAGGAGCAAAAAGGGAATTGTGAAAGCAAGACTCTCATAAACTAGAAGGAATGTCAGTTTAGTCTTATGCTCTACTTCACCAGAGTTAGCTCTCTCTAAGAGCCCAGCACTATCAGTAAGAAGCCAATTACTGGACAGGAGTGAAAATCTCTATTCTAAAATCTCATCTGATCTCTACATTGGTAGACAGGACCATGTCAAGACAGTACAGCCAGAAGAAGAGATTTACTCACTTCTTTTTCCCCTTTCATAATGCCTGATTGTGTCTGGGAAGGACTAGGGATAGAAAGAATGGTGAGAAGATTTCACCACATCAAACTGTCTCAATCTCCCTTTTTATAGCTGTTACAGAAAATAGAGGAAGTGTTTAAGCCCTTCATCCATTTGTTTTAAGAAATAATGAAAAAATAAGTAAAACGCACCTTTCACGCATGAAGCATTTTATGACCCTGGAGTATGACTTTCCCAAAAACCCATGCTCAGGACACAACACTGGATGGCATTCATCACTCTCTGTAAGCACTGCCTTGAGTGTCTGGATTCCCCAGGAGCTGGTGTTTGCTTCAGCAGCTTCTGCAGCTTTCACAGCTCGTGGCCCCCCAGGATCACATCTCACATTTCGGGAGCTGTGTCACTTCAGTACACACCTCCGTAGTCCTAGGTACAACCTCTGTACTGTGCTGAAGGATATTTGAAAGGATATTTGAAACTGAATTGGTTCTCTTCTTGGATTTCTCTCTCTCTCTTTCCTTTTGAAGAAATTTCTGGTACAATTTAGAAAAAATTTTAGGGTTTCTTGTTTTTGAGGAATGAGTGCCTCACTGACTTATTTAAAAAGTAGACAGTAGAATAGAATGGCTGAGGAGGAAATTTACAGAGCTAGCATACTTTCACCTCTGGTACTTTCCCAAAGGTCTCCTTTAAGCCACAACTGTAATTTCTCTATGCCTCAAAAACATTTATGAAGAAGCAGATGGGAATTGTATTTGAACTGAACTCTGTGCAGCTCAGTGTAAAGAAACGAATTCCTGGGTACACGTGGGCTGGCTGCATTAAAACTTAGAACTTTTCAGGGTCCATGTGGCCAAGCACATTGCATTTACTCTTTTGGCAAATAGATGCACCTTGAAACCACACACTTAAGTGAAATAAATCAGACACATGTGTATAAATATCTCATTGTCTCTCTGGTGTAAGAAACCAGAAGCACAAATAAGGACCAAGATGTATAATAGATATTATGAAATAGTAAGGAATTATTCAAAATTATACTGAATGCAAAATAATTTAATAACTAAAATCTTTTATTTTTTAATTTAATCTTTATTGGTACATTATGAATACACATCATCATTGCATTCAACACTGAGAGTTTGTACCAGAATATGACACTTGATTCTCATTTTTTCCCTTTCCCCCCGGCCTGCAACCCACACCCTCTATATACACAATCTTTGTTTTCTTTTTTCTTTATTATTACCATATTCGTTTTCCCCTCCTTACACTCTTTCCTTTTAAATATTTTTCTACTTCACAATATCAACTATGCATACAACTCATTTACAACTTCATTTAATAACTAAAATCTTTTATTTTAAAAATTATAGTATAATTAGGAAATGAGAGATTAGCAAATAAAAATATTTTCTTTTTAGATCATGATACCCAATGTATTTACCATTATGAAAAATTACTTTTTCATAGAATCACTTTTATATTTTCTTTATTAATATCTAATTACATACGTTAAAATAAACATAAAATTTACTATAAATTTTTCATTTTATATTAAAGCAATATGGAGAATACACAGTTGTACAAAAAAGAAAAAGTATTCTTATTGTTCCACCCAGGAGAAACATAACTTAAATTCTGATATAGTTCTCTCTCATCTTTTTCTGGCATAGATAAAAGAAAAAGACACTCATACATAGTAGTTTTGAGTTTGCTATCAGCAAGACTCCAAAAGAAGGGCCTTGTATCTACCTGAATACCGAGCAGCTAAACTTGGACCCGTTCTCACCCTGCTGACTCCTGTTCAGAATGGTCTCCATGGTTATTCAACACAGTATTTCTACTCCTCCAGCAAAAGCAGAACCTCAAATTTCTTCTAACCCTCTCATTTTCTCAAACATAATGCTATCAACTGAAGGATTCTCAATAGATAGTTGAGGATAAAAATGAGAAGCTATGGTGCTATTTATCATTGTCATGGTAGTTGCACTAAAAACTCAAGAAACCTAGTGAAGATAGAATTTAAACCTTGTCTGAGGAAATAGCAGATAGTTCTAGGAAGTGAAAGCCATTGTTAGAAAATTCAAGGAAGAGCCCAGGTGTTCCAAAGGTGATCTTTGGTCCTGTGAAGGATGACTTTGGATCTTAAGACCTGACTTGGAGAATTGACTATTCTGAACTGAATCTTTTTAAGGATGCAGATTGTGTGTGTGTGTGTGTGTGTGTGTGTGTGTGTGTGTGTGTGTGTGTGTATGTGTGTGTGTTTCAAAGATTGCAAGACAATGGAGGGAAGGCATCATTACAGGTGGTGATTTGCCTCATCTGATTGATCTTGCCCTACATCATCTCACAGGAATGGCTGTCAACAGAGAAGTCAGACAAATGTATCTTTGAGATCTATTTCCTTGTCTTCTTTGGCTGCTAGTGTCTGTTCCTTAGAAGCCAAGTGCTCTAAAGAACTTTTGCTTATCTGAAATTGATTTCTAGAAACCTATCTCTGTCTACCACTTATCTCTCAATAGAAATAAGAGACAGCTGCTCCACAGCCTTGGTGAATTTATCTGTGTTTGTATTTCTTTCTTCTGTGTTCATCCAATGGGAAGGGATGAATTCAGAGAATGTTAGGTTCTGTAGTTATAGTAGGGAAAAGGTAATCTCCTTATGTTCAGTTTTTTTTTCTTATTTTCCCCAAAGCTTTTACTAACCCTTATTTCAATATCCTTCTTTATCTTTTGAAACATAGACCCACAGGCATTTGTTTTTCCATTGGATTTTTCCAAATAACTGTATGGCTTATAAGGGAAACACTAATAGGAATGACTATTTTGATTTCACCAATGAAGTCACTAAAGTTTAGGAAAAAAAAAAAAGACTATCAAAGCAAAGGTACATAGAATTCAGTGACAAAATCATCAGTAGAATCTAGATACCCTGACCAGTACTCCATATGTAGAGTTAATGTTTGAGTTCAGGACCCATAGCCTTTCCTTGTGGTGGCTTCTTCCTTGTCATTCACTTTGGTAGAGGCCAGATTTTCACACGAAGAGTTGCTTGGGACATGTGAGATGGTCTTCATCTCTCTAGTCTGCCTACATTGGAGTAGTGAAGCCTCAGGTGGGTGAGGTTTGCAATACCTCCACCACCACCATGCCCTGAAGAAGGGGAAACTTCTTTCTGGTGCTGCTAAATATTTTTCAGCGAACACTTTAGAAGAGAAATAAGACCTTGCATGCGTAATCAAACTCTTCTCCTTTTGAGTCCAAGTCCAAATCCACTTTTGTATACAAACACTCCCTGATTTACAATAGGATTAAATCTGAATAAACACAACATAAACTGAAACACATAAGAGGTAGATACATTCAATACCTTCACCTCCAAACATCCAAGCTTAGTGACACAGCACTCTACAGAGTATTGATGGTTTCTTCTTATGCATTAGTTAGCTTTTGTTGCTGACACACAATACTTGACACCCACAATTCAAAGAAGGAAAGATTTCATTTAACTCAATTTCAGAGATTTTTAGTCCAAGATCAACTAGAACCAAAGTACAAATGTCATGTAGGAAGGTTTTGTTAGAGCAAAGTCAATTAGTTCATGGTAGATGTGAAGCAAAGCAAAACAATGTGGGAGAGTTAGAGGTGGGAAACCAGACACAGACACCAATGGCAAATACACCTAGGTATTTGCTCCATCAATCCCTGGAGTCCATTTCAAAGCCAATACAGTCAGACTCTCTTCTCTGGCCAGCACATCTTAGGATCTTGTGGCTGACTGGGAAATACAACTTGCTGCTGCTGCTCAGCATCATGAGAACAAATGGACAATACATCACTAGCTTGGGAAATGGCCAAAATTCAAAACTATAACTACAGTTTCTACACATATATCACTTTTTTTTGAGACAGGGTCTCACTTTTTGTAGTTCAGGCTGTCCTTGAGCTCAGCCTCAAACTCGCATCACAGCAATCCTCCTGCCTCTGCCTTCCAAGTGCTGGGACTACAAGTGTGAGCCACCACACCTAGCACTGTGGTATGTGGTGCTGATTGCTGCTGGAGGTGAGTCTCCATGCCCAGTATTGTATGTGGTTACTGGGGGATCGAACCTGGGCCCTTGTGCTTGCAAGGCAGGCGCTGGAACCACTGAGCTAAATTCCTGGCTGCACATATATCACCTCTACCTCATCATGAAGTTATCAGTCAAACCATTTTAAATCAAAGACATCTATAGTCTCTGTTTTCTACTTATTTACTTTTACTTATATTGTCTCCAGAATATTGTTGCTAATATTTGCTATAAGACAGGTGGCAGAGAGAGAGGTCTAGGGTTGTCTGTGTTGATTCAGTGGGGTAGAATAATTGCCTTGACCAGTCAGCGATGGTCAAGGTGTGCTAAGGAGAGCCTCTATACCTCTCACTACTCAAACATAGGACATGTGACCTTTATAGAACTTCAGACCCTAGAGCTACCTCAGTATCAGAATTATCTTAAATTACTTTCAAAGGGGTTCAATGAAGGGAAACCCAAGTAGATTTTTTTGTGTGAAGGAATGCTCACGTGAAGCAGTTATATCATATAATAAAAAAAATTATACAGATAAGGTTTACTGAATGTTCCCTGTATGCTTCAATGTTTTACATGTATGAGTTAGTTTAGGAAGGGCATTAGCAAAAAGAACTTTGCTTTTATATATTGATTTTCTACTCTCATAATAAATAATCACTAATTATTGTGGCTTAAAATAATACAAATTTACTTTGCAGATTAGAAGGGCAGAAGTCTGGCATGAGTGTTATGAGAGTAAATTAATTCAGTGATAGGCTTACATTCTTTTCAAAGAAATCTAAGGAAGCTCTGTTTCATCACTCATTCATGTTGTGGTGCAGTTTGGTGCCTTATGGCTGTAGAATCCAGATTTCTCTTTACTGTAAGCTGAGGTCCTGATTCTTAGGAGCATCTGTATTCCTTGGCTTATCACTCCCATCATCCATCTTCAGAACCCCATGGCTGTAGAGCCTTCTTCACATGGCAACACTCTGACCTATTCAGTAAAGATTTTGGCTTTGAAGGACTCATTTGATTCAACTGGATTCCCTGAAATGCCCAGGATGACTTCATATCTCAAAGCCCATACCTACATCACCTCTGCAATATCCTTTTTGTCAAGTGAGGAAAAACTGTCAGGAAATTGAGGGGTAGATGTCATTCTATGTACTCACTCCTAAAATCCCAGTGGACTCATGCAATAGAAATTTGAGTCTTGATTTTGTAGCACACAGTGGATGTAAAGCTATTTTCCTGCCATGTGTTTCCCAGTTAGGATATGTGATATTTTAGGTCAAATGCTGGAGCTAAATAAAGTAAAATGGAGACTTCAAGATGATAAACAAGGCCTTGAATCAGGCAGTGAGGGTGGAAAGAGGCAAAACCTGACAGAGATGGGCTTAGAGACACCAGAACAAGAATAAGTGAGGGCATGAAGTAAAATCAGCTGTCATTATTTTTATTTCACAGATCAGAATTTAAGGACCAGCATTGTCTATTGCAGAGCTGAGATTGGTCCCTGGAAAAACCGAGAAGTTGACAAAGCTTTGGAGCTGGTTTATCAGGAGAACTCTGATTGGTACTCAAAGGGTCTAGAATCAGACCAAGTTTTTATTTCTCCACATACTTTCATGCCTACAAAATGAATCCTTCATGTCATGCACAGAAGGTGTGCTTAATATGTAATATATAGATATATACAATTTAAAAATACTCAAAAGACAGTGTAAATATTCATGTAGACATTTTTGTGGAATTATTAAGATATACAAATAGTGTAGTATATGAACAAAACAAAACACAAAAGTTATCACAGAGACTTGATCAAGGACTATTCATGTTTGAGAATAAGTTAGTCTATGATAAATTAGTCCTCCATGATGTTATATTTTCAGTTACTCTTGGGATATAAGACTCTAGGGTGAAGGCAATGACAGTCATGATAGGTATTACAAGTTCTGGATTTGGAATCAGATCTTCTTATTCATAATGATAAATTTAGGAGGACTTAGTACAGGGGAAAGCAAGAGTTGTGTGTAACTCCAAAATATCCAGCCTGAGAGACGAGATGTAGTAATCAGGTAAGAGTTGTTTGTGGAAGACAATGAGCTCATAGCTCTGTTACCTTCTTCATACTGGTGGAATCCCCAGGTAAGATGACTATGGCCCATTGGAAGTTTAGCTCCAGGCTTCTGTTCTCTGCTTTGGGTGATATTTACTCACAGTTGTTACAGAACAGTTTTTCATTCCTTTTACCATTGTCATCTGAATGAAGCAGTTTTTGATGTGGAAGATTATCTTGCATATCAGAGGATGATTATTAGCATCCCTGGCCTTTACCTACCAGGTGCAAATGGTATCTCCTTCATAGGTTGTGACAAACAAAAATCTCTCGAGGTATTACGAAATGTCCCTGGAGATACAGTGACTCCTACTTGAGGACCCCAGGATCAAAAAGGCAAGAGGCTGAAGGACTGGATGCTTAAGTCCACCAAATTTAAAAGGAAGATAAACATAGTAGAATTGGGAATAAAGAAGAGGGGCAAGTTTGAAGAAAGAAATATTCAGAAATCTAGCTCTCTCTCGAGATTACATAAGATACAAACAGGAAGAAAGAACAATCCTTGGGTTTGATGAATTGCTTTTCAATAACTCAATTGCCAGGGCTGTGGGGGCCAGCAACTAGAGGAGTAGAAATAAGTTAAATGCACTGGAATAGAGTTCACAAAAGGGAAAGCAACTCTAAGCAACTCTAAATTGAGGAAGATGGCAGGAGAGTGCTAATTAGAGGGGCGAGATTAAGGGAGTGCCTCCTAAGGAATAAAACCTCCGAGCGTAATGAGCTCCTTGAACGCAGCGGTGATATTTTGCTTCTTTTGAAACGTCACACTTGATTCATAGAAAAGAGTGGAGAAATGAATGGCATCTGAATTTCTGGCCGATATTTTTGCTACCCTATCTTGAACTTCAGATATTTTAAAACAAGTCTAGAAAGAAAGCAGTGCTCCACACAAAGGCTTGAATCATGGAAGGAGGCTTTGAGCCGTGAGTCAGAGGAGGTTCGGGGTTAGGCCTGCCTGTGTCCTTTACCCCTACCACCTACTCATTTCACGTTTCTGTTCCTCAGGAACCAATTGTTCTCTTTTTTTGTTGCCAACCAGACTTGCTTCCTGAACTCAAACCTTGGATAATTATTTCACCCTTGACTAATTGACGGTGACAAATAGCTGCTAAATTGCGTAGATAAGGGAAACAAATTTGGTGTCCTTGTCGTTCCTGGACTCTTCAGACTGGATGAGATTGGAATGTTCCCCTGGATTGAATTGCACAAAATTGTACTCGTCAATCTCAAGGGTGGCTGCAGGAACTAATGAGATGCAAACAATGACACATCAAAAACTGAGCCCACAGAAAGCCTAACTTATAATGTTGTCCTTAGGGCGGCAGCAGAGTACATAAAAGAGGAGGAGGAGGAAAAAAAAATAAAAACAGCTCACAGCAAGATTTTTGAGTGATGAGTTGTTGGTTTATCTACAGCTTATGAACATAGTCTCAGCCTAAAAAGATGAATGGGAAGAAGTCCCGAGAAAGAAACTCTTACTTGAGATGTGTCAAAGTGGAGTTTTAGAAAGCCACAGGCAAAGGCGAGGTTGATTTTTATTTAGTTTGGACTGTGACTCAGATCCTCTCCCCCAAATGAGTTGATAATCAGAAGCCTTTATAAAAGTTGATGACCAACATCCTTTACATCGGAAAGCAACCCAGATCATAAGCTGTGAGAATCTGGCACATATTCAGGCTTGCTTTTTACTCCACTGAGCTCAGTCCGTTCCACCTAACAGTGTCTTAGTTAATGTTTATTGAACTAAAACAGAGTGATTTTTTGAATTGATGTAGGTTAAAGTGGGATTTTGAATGTCTCATTTGATTTCAAATAAAAACTGAGAAAATTCAGCCAGGCACCAGGTGACATCAATGCTCCTGAAGAAAAGAGCTCTTCGGGAAGCCCATACTTTTGATGTATTACTCAACAACCAGCTTAATCAGAACGCCTTTCCTGAAGCTCACATGATGAGCAGTGACACGCTAATTGAAATGTACTTTCCCCAGTGAACCACTTAACAATTTATATAAGTATCAAAGCCCTGGGCTTTACTGTCTGTCTTTGTTTTGGAATGAGAAATTTATAAAAAACATATGTTTCCAACTGTCATTGACAGAGTGTACTGAAAACATGGTCACTGAATCACATCCGACTTTTCTTTCTGCAGACACCAAACCAGTCAGGGTACATTTCTCTGTTAATAACATCTCCTTTCAGAAGGAATCTATTCCATACCAGGGTTTTATTACAGAAATCTGGAGACCTGTTGAGAATGGAGACAGTGTAGAAGAAGAGAACCACCAAGAAGCAAAAGCTAATACATTTGAAATTTTAATTGTAGCACGTGAACAATCAAGCAATGAACAAAGAAACCACTTTCTTATTGCCAACCTGTAATCCTAATGAATAGTATTATCTTCTGTGTCAGCTGTTAGATGCACTCCTGTGTCCTCTTCACAGCAGGAGTTCTGGGATCATGGGTAAAATCACTTCCAAATCTAGAGATCTTTCTATGTAAGTCAGAAGTAAGATAGTCTGGAGCAGATCAGTAAATCAGGCTTGCAGAAGCGCTTGGGAGTTGAGCTGAAAGTATGAAATTCTATAGCTGCAGTCACTGCATCAACCAGACAAGACAGAGCATCTTTTGTCATCTTCAGCCACCTGACTTTCCCAAAGGATTGCTTTTCCCCCAACATGCCTGAAATGAGGCTGTTGAGTGAAAAATGTCACTTGGGAGAAGGTAGCTTTGGCCAGCCACCACACAGTGTGGAGATTCTAATAATTCTAATCACAGGAGAAAGATGAACCAACTTAGAAGACTTCAGCAAATGGCACCGAGAGAGCTGCTGTGCTGGTGCAGTTCTGAGAGCTAGTCACATCAGTCCATGTCCTTTGCAAGCCCTTTCAATCCGTCTTGAAATTACCACAGATTCTGAAATCTGTGCAATTGTTTTACTTCTAGACTACATATAAATCACTGAATTGCATTCTTTAAGCCTTTAGACATTTATGGTGAATTGTTCTGAATGGGTGAGAGAAAGACAGTAAGGAGAAATTTCTGCTCGCAGCCAGATGATCTGCATTTCCTTTCAATTTAGATAGTTCTTTGAAACTTTTCTTCCCAAGGTTTCCTGAATTTCAATAATATATCTTTCATCACCAGATCACCAAAAAGTGGTTGTGTTGAGCTGTCCCTGGAGTTTTGTAGTGTATATCAAGGATTACTTTACAACCGAGAACCTATGAATTGCATTGGTTTTACAAATGACTTGCTTTTCTCATTTTAATGATCAGACCATGAAATGGATAACTTATTCCTGGAAGGGTATGGTGTGTGATATATTAATGGATCTTTGAGAAGAGGATTATAAAACAACTAGAATGCACACACACATGAAAAAGAGAGAGAGAAAGTGAGAGAGAAACATGAACTCAATTAGTTTAAATAAGACATTTCTTGAGAAGATGAGCTCTGACTGCCACAGATTGCAGGCATTAAAGTTTCCATTTTAATGTAGTCCTGTGTCCCTCTCCCCTTGACCCACCTATCCCATTTATTCTATGGATGCTGAGGCTGAGATCTGCTTGTAATGTCTTGGCTGCTGTCATTTGATCTCTCCTTACACAAAGTAAAGCATTGTGCCATCCCGTGGACTTTCAACAGGAGCCAACAACAGACCAGCCTTGAGTACCAGTGTTTGCTGATCTGCAGGATGGGAGTCATTGGGCTGCCTGTGGTCTCCAGAGCTGGCTAAGTGGAGAGGAGTAAGGGAGTGTGGCACACTGTGAACACATTTGTTTTATTTCATATCAGCCTGATAGCTATTGCAGGGCAGGGGGTAACACTGGGGCGGGGGTAGCTGAGGGGTTTGTGCAAAAAACATGTTTGGATTTCTGTTTTACAGGGAAGAAAGAACCTATGTTTGCCAAATTGCAAACTCAAAGAAATATCCTGGGCTGGGAGAGGAGAATTCCACTGCAGCCTTTGAGGTGGAGGTGATTTATGGCTGGCCAAAGGAAGAGCCCAGGTCCACAAGGAGAGTGAATGGGAACTGAAGCAGAACCTTTGAAACTTTTCTTCCCAAGGTTTCCTGAATTTCAATAATATATCTTTATATATTATTGGATAACAAAGAAGGATGGAATTTTCCAGACTCCTCAAATGCTAGCTCGGTATAATCTTGTGATGAGTTAGGTGTAAATGAATCAGACACATATGGATTAAACTTCGCTTCAAGTGGATGAAATAGTGAGAAACGATGATTGTCAAACTGGAAGCTCGGGACAATACTAATATGGACTTTGTTAAAAACTACTCTGTCTGGTGAAAGGTCTCCTCACGGCTCCCTCCCACTCTGGAAGATGGTTCCACTGAAAACCGATAGTCAAAGTCACCTTACTATTTCCAAGGTGACAGATGATCTAGGGTTCACATTCCACACCTTCCTGCAACCCCTGTACCAGTTTCCAAACTGTAAGATATTTTTCAATGTCCTCTTTGGACCACCTTTTCAATTTTAGTGGATCTTCAAAGCAAAATTAAAGACAGTGTTTGTTTGGTCCAAGATAAAGAAAACAGTATGTTCTGGTCAGAGTTGCAGTGGGTCTTGCTGGACCTGTGTAGGCTCTGCCAGATGAGGTGCCCACATGACAATGTTGGCTTGGTTTAAAAATCAAGAAACTTCACCTACGGGTTTGTTAGCCCTGTTGACATGTTTCTGGCTCACTGGGGGATTCCCTGTGGGAAGGTAAACAGGGAGAGAGATTTCAAAAGGTCAGGAAATCAGAATGTGATTTCAGGTTTCATGTGTGCTGCAGTGGTTACAATTCTGTCTGATGATAGCACTTATGGTATTTTTGGAGTACAGATAATGCTTTCAGATGTGCTCCCTCACTTAACTCTGAGAACAAAGTTTAAGGATAATAAGACCCATTTTACAGGTAGGGAAAGTGAAGGCAGAAATGTTAATTACTTGTTGGGACTTACAAAGCTCGAAGTACCCAAGTGGACCAGGTAAGTCAAATGAGACACCTATCTCAGGTATAAAATTTAAAATGTTCAAAGATCTGGTGAACAAGACTGATGATATTTAATGTGATTTTAAAAATCACTAAGGCCAAGGCTGCAGAGAAGAAGAAACCCTTCTCCACTGTTGGTGAGACTGTAGACTCGTACAACCCCTGTGGAGATCAGTTTGGAGATTCCTCAAAAAGCTAGGATTGGAGGTCCCATTTGACCTGGCCATTGCCCTGCTAGGTATATACACACAAGAATTAAAAGACTCATATCACAGTGAGATATGTGCACCCATTTTTATAGCAGCCCAATTTGTGATTGCTACATCTTGGAAACAACCCAAGTGTCCATCAACTGGAGACTGGATAAAAAAGCTGTGGTTCTTCTACACGATGGTGTGTTACTTTGCCATAAAAAAATGATAAGATTGAATCATTTATACTTAAATGGACATACCTTGAGGATATCCTCATAAGTGAAATAAATAGGTCACAGATAGGTAAATATCACATCTTTTCTCTGGTATGAGAAAATAAGGATGTAAGATGTAAATGAGTCCTAGAATTGTATGTTATATATTGTGAAATAGAAAATGCTCAAAGTAAAATAGGGTGAAGGGGGAAAAATAGTTAGATTATAACAAAAAAGTAAGGAAACAAATTTTATGTATATGGGGGGGTGGGTAGGGCTATGGGAAAAAATGAGAACTAAGTTGTGTCTTATATTGGTACAAATCCCCATTATGGAATGCAATCATGATGCGTATATGTAATGTACCAATAAAGATTTTTAAAAATCACTAAGGCAAAATGATTCATAATGAATACTGTATTACAATTTTAAATAAAGGAAGTCACTGTCCCTGTGCTTGTGCAGTTGTGTTTTCTTGCCAGACCTCAGTGTGAGGCCTGATGGACACAGCCACACAAATGTCAGAGATTGTGACTCTCCCAAGTGTTCCCTGCCTGCTGGCTCTGTGGCCACCACGGGCACAGACAAAGTCAGAGGACAGAGAGGGAAGCAGAGCCTATCTCAGAGGACAGGGACCTGCTGATCTGGGATGACAAAACATGTTGTCTGAGGGAGCAAGGAAGGGCTGAATCAAAATTGCCTAGACTATAGGAAGAAAGGGAGATAGAAAATGTGGCTGGAGGATCAAGGAGTTGCTATTATGTTTGGTGTGATTGTCCCAAATGTTCCCTCTCCCTGAATGGAAGGGGAGACAGAGATAGTGATTTGTTGGGAGCAATCCTATTTGGGGAAATTAATTGGGCAACTGGGACTATTACTGGGCTGAGCTTTCCTGCTGCAGACCAGGTATGACATATACACACCTGAAGACTTGACTCTATCTTCTAAATGACCTGTTACACTTGTTACTTCTGATGTACTGGGAACATGCTGCCCTCTGAGCAACCTGTTACATTTGTTAGTCCTAAGATGCCAGCTAGCCATTTGTTACTTCTGATATACTGAAACTATTGCCCTCTATATCATTGCTGGCTCTGTGGCAAGCTCAGGGCTGTCGTCTCACTGCTCAGAGTAGCATGGATCAAGCTCAAGCTCAGCTTCTTCTCTAAGACTCTTTTCTGACTAATTATTAATTATTTCGCTGTATCCCATCGACTCACAGGAGACCAGAACCTAACGCAGAGGTTCCAGTTATGTTCCCTCCCCCTGTTTCTTACAGTGATTGGGGAAGAGGGACAGTGGTTTGTGAGCCCAAAGTAGCTGTCGGAATTCAGCTTGATGTCACCTACTGGCTCGGGGCAACATGGGGCTCATTGGTACGGAGGCAAGATTGAGATACATGGAGATGTGGCACACAGGGCCAGGAAGGCATGATAGAGACACGTGTCCCGGTACCCAGGGAGAGCAAATTCCCTATAGCCCAGTGTTAAGAACCAAGTGTGGCTCCACACACTGATACTCCTAACCACTCTTCCTTTCTCACCATCCCTGTGACTTACTTAAGAGCTTTCCACACTGATGTCATTCTCCTCACATCAGAGACAAAGAAATGGAGACCAGGGGGAATACAGCAAGTGTCCCACATTCATAGTTGGGGAAGCATGCAGGCAAGACTTGAACTTGACAGTCAGTCCCACTGCTCCTGAGCCCTGATGAGCCTGCCAGAGGTCAGGAAAAAATCAGGAGGACAGGCCATTTAAAGTCTAAATCCTAACAGGGTGTGATGGTTCACACCTATTCTCCTAGTACTTGGGAGAATGAAGCAAGAATATCACATGTTCAAGGTTAATCTGAGTTACATAAGGGATTCAAAGTCAAACTAGAGTGCATACTGAGAACTTGTTTCAAAGAACACACACACAAATCAATTAATCAATAAATAGATTAAATAAATTCAAATCCTACATGAGCTATCCTGAGTGAAATCTGGACAGTGTGGAGAAGTTTTCACACAAGGAGTTGTGCTGGGTGTGCCTACTTAATCATGCTCTATTTTGCCATCAAGTGATAATTCAGAGAATTTAGTATTTTGATTTTCATTTTCTCACTTGTAGAATGGGGGTAGTTGTATATATCCATTCACACAGACCTGTTCTTCAGACTGAACAAGAAAATGCAACTGAAGTATGAAGATATTCAGTCACATGAACTCAAATATGGTAATTTCTCCAAAACTTGTTCATAATATTAAGAATTGGATAATTTTCCAAGTCCAATCTTAAATTAGTATCATCTACCATGTATATACCAGAAAGAATAACAGCACTATTAATAGCTAATGTTTTTTGAGAGTTCACCATGTATAAGACTTTGTATTCACTCTGCTCACTATGTACAATGGCTTCTGTGGTGACACTTCATTGTGAAATTAGTATGAACCCTGATGTTTTAGGCATCAGGAGGCTGTTGAGAGTTTAATTAACACACGATACATTTTGAGATTTGGAAACATCTGTGAATGAAGTCACCCTAATAGATTAATGTCTTCCCCCTCCCCGAACTCACACAGCCCTGTTTCTCTTTGAAATTCCTTGTGATCTGTGAAGCTACAGCAGTCATGTACACCTATACTCCTATCCTATTTGATGTGATTATTGTAGTTTGCATGGCCAGGACACCATATGATGTTGTCACTGCTCTTGGACTAACTCTTGGATTTGTTCCATTCTGTTTTTGGAAGACTTGTGTCGATTACAATGAGGGACGCCACTCTTATTACATGGTTTTGCCTCACTAAATGAATAAATAGGATAACAGGGCATACTCCCCAACTTACAAGATTTATTCATACTTAGCCACACTTAAATTTGTAATAGCCATTCTCAGCTTGCTTCCCCCACTGGGGGAGCTGCTGGTTCTGCTCCTCCCCTAAAAAAAAATCTTCATTACCTCCCATAATCCTAGAGAGATTGCCTGAGCAGCAATGGTATTTGAATGTTTCTCTTTCTCATCCTTGCTCCATGAAACACCTTAGAGCTTCTCTAGGGAGTAGGGTGAGAGGAAAGATACCAGAAAATTCAGCTCATATCTCCTTGGCTGAGTGAAATGATGTGAAAATAGCTCCCTGAGTCGGAGATGTCAGCATGCTAAGCGCGTGACAAGTAATAAGAGATTTTTCCCACATGTTATTTTTATGGGCTCATTGGCTCAGGCTGTAGAATAATAAAAATAAATCTTGTTTGGAAATATAGCATCACACTGCCAGGTAGACTTAACACCACCAGAACAGTCAGTTCAAGCTGTAGGCTGGACAGAAGTGACCACAAAGAAAGAGCTATTGGTTTTTATGACTCCTTAGGTAGCAGGACTCTAGGAGAGATGGAAGATAAGTTGCACGGAGGCCCACATTTCTCACTCTCTCTACTGTGACAGGTATCATTACTCAGCTATGGCAACTTCCCCCACTTTTCTGAAATCTCAAAATTCACCTCAACACAGCTCTTTAGACAGTCATTTCCAATCATATGGATTTGGAATAAGAAATGAAGCTTATTTGTCAAGCATGCTCTTTCTGTAGGCAAGATCATATTGGGCTTCATATTGTTTTTAGAGTGAATTTGGTTTTGAAATGCTATAGTGTAATATTTACACACTCTACATTTGACTTTTGGAATGTTACTTGATTTCTTTGAACCATGGTTTGCTCATCTATGAAGTAAGAGAAATGACAAATTGTTCATGGTTACTGGAGTAATTAATGAGGTTATAAATTTAAAATTAGATTACTTAGAATATGTAATTAATAAATGATTCTAATAAAACTCTCTTTGAGTCTGGAAGAACTTCAGAATATATTTGGTTTATGACTCTGAATGTGGAAAGAATCAAGATTAAGCCACTCTCTCTTTGGGTAACTCTCAGATGCTGAGGAACTGCATCACTTCCTTGTAAGTTTCACAAAGGCTTGTATGATCACATGAATTAAGGGACTGTCTCACCCTGGATTCCTTCCAGAGGACCTTACTGATGGGATTGATGCAGAGTTTAATGTGATGACACAAATTTTTTGGATAAAAGTTGAAACATGCCCTCTAGTAGCTAGAATTCCACTGTCTATAATGGAGATTATGTTAGCTTCTTGAAGTCTGTCATTCTCTACTCCTGCCCCACTTTATTGCATTTTCCATACAATCCCAAACTATTTTAAAGTGTATGTCTAACAACGCTGTCTCTGTTCTTACAACTTCTCAATAGTTTCTGTTTAAGTCAGAATTTTGATTGAAAGAGATGCCACCCTCAAATGGTAAACTAGAAAGTTTGGTAATGGAATTAAAAGTGTGAACAGGAGACAAATAAACCAATAAAACTGGTGATATTCCCCTAGCCTACCAGCACAGAGAATGTTACCATTCCTAGACTGCAAGGAAAGAGGAAGGGAGCAGCTACGGCTGTGTTATAACTGAGTTTTGACTCAGGTTTTCCAACAGGCATGCTGTCCCCCTTCAAGGGAGAGAAGCAAGAGAAGGTGGGGGGTGAAAAATGTTTTCTTTTTTATGCATGTATAGAGTATAGATAGATATAGAGCACATAAGCCACATTTCATTAGGGAACAATTCTGAAAATGAAATGTCTACCAGAAGAGAAATAATGAAACAAACAAAGAAAAAAGAATTGAGGAGCAATGCTGCTTCAGCAGGAACACATGGAAGAGCTTTGATAGTAGTCAAGGGATTGTGGCACCTCATGATATTGATGGACCTGTATTGATTAATACAACTAGCACCAAGGAGAGACCGTGAGGAATAGCTCTCCCAACCTCAATACTGGCCTGTCCTCTGACTCTGTATGTGCAGCCCCCAGCTGATCCCAGCTGGAAGGTGTAGGGCAAAATAGAATGTTGATATGGACCTTTAGTCAGTCCCCAGAACTCAGAGTGGACTGGGAAAGAGTGGAGAGTCACTTTGTTGGGAAATATGGAGAAAAACCAACAGCAGGCTCAATAGCTCTGAGGATAAGGAACCAAAGGTGTATTTCACTCCCAAAGATCTTGCCTTGCTCTTGTCTTGCCTTCTTTTCACTTGACTACTCCATTTGAACTGCTTGGTTTTCTAAGTACTGAGGTACTTCCTGATTCCTCTTATAGAGTATACATTTCATTCCTCTTTGTCATCCTTCAACTGTCAGCTAAATGTCACTTTCCCAGTAAATACTCCCAATCCTGATAAGGAATCCATTCCTTTCATTACAGTGTCTCTAAGAAGTACTTGGCTTCCTCTTCATATCACTAATTATAACTATAATTTAAGTACCTACCTGTGGAATCATGTGTTCCAGACAAAATTATTTATAATTGGCAGTAACCCACTAGCCAAGGTGAATCTATAGAAGTCATAGATAGACTCAATACATATTGGATAAATAAGTACATGCCACCAGGAATCTGGCATGTGCCATAGCAATGGCACAGAATTGTCCTGGAGCCCACTGTCTGTGCTAGGAACCTTGCTTGGCTTAGTAGGTGTGAAATCTTAAACAGGTTACTTAACTTCTCTGTATCTCAAACTTTACTCATCTATAAAATGAAGATAATGGTAATATTGATAATAATAATAAAAAATAGCTATTTTGGGACTATAAGTAAATAAATGGGTCAGTACATACAAGTACCTGACAATTTCTCATCATCAACATTATTCAACCTTCACTGTGCAACTGTTCTATTGTCGAATATCTTTTTGCAGGTGACATTTTCACTAATCAGAGGAAAATGGTATATTAATCTTAAATAGAACTAATTCTAGCCATTTTGATTTTAAGACTAAAAACTCAATTTTCATGGTACTAAATCTTAAAAGCAATTTAGTTTTTGTCTTGACAGATAGTCAGAATCTGAAAAAAAGTCACTTGACAATTATTAGAGTTTGCCCTGAAACAGTGAAGATGACTCTTTTTGCTACTAAGACTGAGGACAAAGGCTCTTGTTTCTTTTTTAGTCCTTTCAGCTTCTAATTCAACACAAGACAAAGTAGGACAGGAGAGAAACAGCAGGTGACATGAGGGTCATTCTGGGTTCCAACAGGTATCATCATGAGATGGTCAGACTTGCTCTCTGGGAGGTTACTAGGACAGGAGCACTGAGAGTACCTACTAGAGATGTCCAATACATTTTCCTGGATTGTACTTCCATCTGGACAGTGTTTAACCAGCTTGGGAATACACATATTGGCCTTCACTCTGCAGCATTGTACAGCTATTTTTGCCGCTGGAAACAGATTGGATCATAGTATTCCATCATAACCAAAAGTTTCCCATTGTTACTTTTTTAAATTGAAATCTTTACTGGTGCATTACATATATACATCATGATTGCACTCAACAATGAGAATTTGTACCAGTATATGACTCCACTTAATTCTCATTTTTTCCCATTCCCTTACCTACCCTACCACCCCACCCCCTATATACATAAGTTTTGTTTCCTTTCTTTTTTATTATAATCTCATTATTTTACCCCTCGTTATTTACCCTTTCACCCTATTTCACTTTGAATACTTTCTATTTCACAATATATAACATATATTTTAGAACTCATTTACATCTTCATTTTCTCATACCAGTGAAAACATATGATATTTATACATCTGTGACCTATTTATTTTACTTATGAAGATATCCTGATGTACATCCATTTGAGTATAAATGATTCAATCTTATCATTTTTTATGGCAGAGTAATACTCCATTCTGTAGAAGAACTACGACTTTTTTTATCCTGTCTCCAGTTGATTAATATTTTGGTTGTTTCCAATGTTTAGCTATTACAAACTGAGCTGAGTGCACATATGTCACTGTGATTTGAATTTTTTAATTCTTTTGTATATATACCTAGCAGAGGAATAGCAGATTCAAATGGGACCTCGAATAGTTTTTTGAGTAATCTCCAAATTGATCTCCATAGCGGTCATATGAGTCTAGACTCCCACCAACAGTAGAGAAGGGTTCCTTCTTCTCTGCAACCTCACCAACATTTGTTGCTGGCTAATTCTGAGATAGAAGCCATTCTTTGTAAAGTTAGATGAAATTTTAGTGCTGCTTTCATCTGTATCTCTCAAATGACTAGTGATGTTGAACATTTCTTCATATGCTTCTTAGCAACTTTTATTTCTTCCTCTGAAAAGTGTCTGTTCATTTCAGATGCTTATTTTTGAATTGGTCTTTAAATTTGGGTGGGCTGCTGCTAGGTATATACACACAAGAATTAAAAGACTCATATCACAGTGACATATGTGCACCTATGTTTATAGCAGCCCAATTTGTGATTTCTACATCTTGGAAACAGCCCAAGTGTCCATCAACTGGAGACTGGATCAAAGAGCTGTGGTTCTTCTACAGAATGGAGTATTACTCTGCCATAAAATATGATAAGTTTGAATCATTTATACTTAAATGGACATACCTTGAGGATATCCTCACAAGTGAAATAAATAGGGCACAGGTAGGTACATATCACATCTTTTCTCTGGTATGAGAAAATAAAGATGTAAATGAGTCCTAGAACTGTATGTTATATATTGTGAAATAGAAAATGCTCAATGTAAAATAGGAAGAAGGGAGAAAATGTTGATATTGTAAGGAAACAAATTTTGAGAAAGTAAGGAAACAAATTTTATGTATATGGGGGGGGCGGTAGGGTGGGTGGAGCTATGGGAGAAAATGAGAATTAAGTTGTGTCTTATACTGGTACAAATCCCCATTATGGAGTACAATCATGATGTGTATGTGTAATGTACCAATAAAGATTAAAAAATTAAAAAAATAAATTTAGGTGGGCTGATTTTTTAAATCTCTTTATTCTAGATAGTAAACTTTTTTTCTGAGAAATGGCTGGTAAAGATTCTTTGCCATGTTGTTGGTCGCCTTTTCACTCTGTTGGTCCTTTGCTGTGCAGAAGCCTTTTAATAGGATGAAAACCCATTTGTTGATTTCTTCTGCCAGTTCTCATGCTTTAAAGGACTTGCTCATGAAATCTTTCCCTAAGCCAATGTCTTCAATAGTTTCTCCATATTATATTTTGTAGTAGGTTTAGTGTGTCTCTTTTAATATTTAGCTCTCTAATCCACTTTGATTTTTAGTATACTGTGAAAGAGATAGGTCTAGCTTTAGACTCTGGCAGGTTTAAAGGCCAGTTTTTCCAGCACCATTTGTTAAAGACTATCCTTCCACTGAGAGTGTTTGGCTCCTTTGTCAAAGATGAGATGGCATAGTGTGTCTGGAGTTGTTTCTGAATCTTCTCATCTACTCCACTATTCCTCAGATCTGTTTCTTTGCCAGTACCATGCAGTTTTTATCACAGTGGCTTTGTAGAATAGTTTCAAGTTGGGGATCGTAATACTCCCCATCATGTTCTTATTGCTTAAAATTGCTTTTGTTATTCTAGATCTTTTGTGATTCCAGATGATGTTTTGAATTATTTTCTCTAGATCTGTGAAATATGCTGTTATGATTTCAACTGGGATTGCACTGAATCTATATAATAGTTATAGGAGTACAGCCATTGTGACAACATTGGTTCTTCCTACCCATGAGCAAAGGATATCTTTCCATTTTCTGATATCCTCTTCAATCTCCTTTTTCAGAATGCTGTAGTTTTCAGAGTAGAAGTTTTTCACCTCCTTTGTTAGATTGATTCCTAGATATTTCATTTTTTTTTTTTGGATGCTATTATGAAGGAGATTCACTCTCCAATTTCTCACTCGGTGAATCTGTTGTTTGTGTATACAAAAGCTACTGATCTTTTAGCATTGACCTGTGTCCATCTACAGTACTAAAGTTGGTGATTAGGTCTAGCAGTCTTTACTGCTGAATTCTACAAAACTTTTAAAGAAGAGTTAATGCCACTACTCCTCAAACTCTTTAATGAAATAGAAAGGGAAGCAGCATTCCTAAATTCATTTCTGGAAGCAACCATTACCTTGATCCCAAAAGCAGAGAAAGACCCAACCAAAAAAAAAAAAAAGAACTACGAGCCAATCTCCCTAATGAAAGTTAATGCAAAAATCTTCAATAAGATACTGGCAAACAGAATACAGGGAGTCATCAAGAAGATCATATATCCTGACCAAGTTGGATTCATCCTAGGGATGCAGGGATGGTTCAACATATGTAAATCAATAAATGTTATACACTATATTAATAGGCTCAAGAACAAAAACCATATGGTCATCTCAATTGATGCAGAAAAAGCATTTGACAAAATCCAACACCCATTCATGATCAAAAGCCCTGCAGAAAATTGGAATAGATGGACTCTATCTCAAACTAATAAAATCTGTTTATGAGAAACCAACAGCCAGCATCATTCTAAATAATCAAAAACTGAAACTTTCCCCACTAATATCAGGAGCAAGACAAGGAGTCCACTCTCATTGCTCCTGTTAAATATTGTGCTAGGAACATTAGCCACAGTAACTAGGCAAGAGAAAGAAATAAAAGGAATAAAGATAGGAAAAGAAGAAGTTAAATTGTCATTATTTGCTGATGACATGATACTGTATGTAGAGGGTCCCCAAAACTCAATCCATTCTTACTTTTAACTGCACAGGAAAACGAGCTCTGAAGAAGTTGAAAGGCTGATGTCAAATCACTCAGCTTGAAGACAGTACACAATCTCACTCCTATCTCCTTCAGTCCCAGGCCAGAACAACTCCTTTCTTTGATTTTCCTTAAATATAATTTAGTTTATTGCTTTCTATCTGACTCTGGCTATAAGCTAAAATTAATGTCATAACTGCACGTGAATAAACATATTTTCCTTCTTGATTCATACCTCCTGAGCCAGTGCATGCATACATGCGCACACACACACACACACACACACACACACACACACACACACACACACACTCTGCTTGTTATCCCGGCTTTATCTCTAGAAACTTGAGCAATATCAGTGCACATGTACTTGATTTTCTGAGTGAACCAGGCACTTGACATGGGTCGGGACATGCATGGCTGAACAATCACTGTCACAGAGAGAAGAATTTATGTTTGCATCTGTGTCTCACCTCTTTTCGCATCTGGTCATGTTAGGTCTTTGGGGATTTGTTGGGGAAAGAAAAGTAGTCAGAAGCAATCTGCATAATGGAGTTAAAGTCTGAATCCTACTTCTAGAATAGCAGGAAGGTGTGACTGTTTGGTGTTTTGATGTGTTGAATTACATAGCTCTCTTCAGACATTAAAAGTCTTCAGTGTAGCTCACAAACTCATTTACATGGTTCACCTAGCCAGGATGTTGGTTTGTTTTGTCTCCAATAAGCATCACAAAGGAAAAAAAAAAAGGACACTAAACAGTTTATAGATATGCTTTAGATAATTTCTATTTCCTTTATTAATCAGAAGTAGATTCATTATTGCTAACTTTATCTAGTATATTTTCTCTACTATTTTCTTGAAAAGGGTCCATTCAGTTAGCCCACGTTGATAAAGTGGTTCTTTCTACACCTGTAATGTGAATGGGAAGGACCACAATTCCAGGGTTTAGAAATGAAGGGCTAAGCATTTCTGGATTTTATAAGTCTCCAGTTAACTCCTCTTCAGCCTCTACCAGTAAAAATACCCTGGCCCTTTAATTAGACTTCATACATAATAATTCAACCACATAGTTTATCACAGCCTTTTCACTGTCATGGGTAGAATACATATCTACATCCTAACATTCATATATATCTAGGTCTAGATAGACCACTGCTTAGGATTAAAGAAAAAAAAAAACTTTCATTGGTTTCTGTGGATCTTCATGGAAATGCTACCAGATTGGAAAATGTTATGTTGTTGCTGTTGTAAGGATTTATTGCCTCTCTCTGCTTTAAGAGCACAGTAGATATTAAGAAGTAAGTTATCCATGCTGATTGTTTCCTACATGCAGACAACTTCAAAGTTCATTACCTCCTGGAGAGTATCCCTTTCATGCTGGCAGCAGGTAGGGACTCCCTGCTCACATTTTCAGCACTGGGGACCCTCCTCTGTTGACCACTCTTCCCTCTGTCATCAAACTTGTTCTGTGTTGTTCGCCTACTTGGTTTCTGAAAGCAGTGTGCAGAAGGTAAAACCGCTGACTGAGGTTTCTGCTCTATATGGGAACAGATGAATGCTAGTAGGCACCACCCTTTCTAAAAGCAAATGGCTCACTGTAGCATTTTATTACATTATAGCATATATAGCATTTATTGCATTGCATTTATATCAATGTATCCCAAACTTCTTTCTCTGCAACTCAAAGAGATAAATATATTTTGCCTTGCAAATCAGCATCAATGCATATATGCACTATGGCACCATACTCCAACATGTCACAAGATATTTATCCTGCTACATGTGATAGAAGGTTAAAAATAACAAATTATGGTAGACAATCCAGTCCATAATAAATAAAACTTTTAAAAGATGTTAATTTAACATCTTATATCACTTTTTAATACTATAAAATTGAAAGCAGCAGTTTGAAAAATAATAGAATTTAATACATAGGAAGGACAAACCCTTTTTCTTTTTATTCTTTTAAAAAATATTTTTGTTCTTTTCTCTCCGTGTTTTTCTCCTTTTCTTTCTCTCCATAAAGGAATGCTTTGGGGAAGAGGTTAATATGGAGTTAGCAGCATGCCAATTTGATGCCCACTAAATGATGTGAAATTCAATGTATGACTCATATCCTGGGTCAGAAGCTGTTAGTGTCTTGAGTTTTACTGGATGTTGGGAAACTACTCCCCCCCAAAATTTGTATTAATTTACTTCTTTAATTATAGTATGTGAGAATTTCCAAGTTCCTACATGCTTGGTGACACTGGGTATTGTGAAATTTAAAATTTTTGCTAATATGATGAACGTGCCATTCATTTTTAAATTCATTTCCACAACTACTCATAAAATTTATTTTTCTGATTGCTCAAATATCTTTGTATGTGAAAATACTATTTATATTTTTGTTTTATTTTTCTACTAGATAATATTTTATTAATAATTTATAATATTTTTGTACACTAGGTACTAGGTATCTCTTAGACAAATACCAGATATTTTCCTCAACATATGAAATGATAGGAATTGTAATTAATTTTGTTCCAAATTTCCCAAATCATTTATTAAATGGTTTATTTTTTCTTTTTGATATGATGCCATTTTTGATATTTACAAAACTTTTGTCTATGTACTGGTCTCTTTCAAAAATTTCTGTTTTCTTCTATTGTATTTTTAAATTTTTCCCTGAACTAGTACTATTCTATTCACCAAATTATACATTTACAACATTATTTAATTTTATTTTATATTTAATCTCAAAATTAGGAGTTTGTTCTGCAAATTATGCTTGAGCCTGTATTATTTATATGAATTTTAGCATGTTTTTAATTCCATGAAAATTCTTTTTTTAGAACTTGAATGGCTTATGTTGAATTTATAGACTAATTTAGATGGAATTTAAACTTTTGAAAAATTTTAACATAGTCACTATCTGTTCAGGTTATCATTTGTTCTCAATAATATTTCATAATTTTTCTCCATTAAACTTCTTGAAAAAAACTCCTATTGGATTATTCCTAAATAACATAATTTTGCTCACATTTAGGATGCTATCATTTTATATAAAAATTTTCTCTTTCTTAGTATATAGAAATACCACTGATTCTTGCTTATCATTTTAGAGATATTTATGAGCTTTCCTATTGCATAAAAATTGTGCTTGAATTTTCTAACTAGATAGGTATACTATAAATATAAGGGTTATTTTATGATTCTCAAATTTGTATGGTGGTTTCATTGTAAATAAAGCTAATATTATAACGATTTTTATACAGATATTTGGGTAGATTTCATTTCTTTTGGATGAAGAGTGGAATGTCTAGGTCATATGGTAAGCATACATCAAACTTAAGAACTTCACAATCTGTTTTCCAAAGTGGTTGTTTGGTCTCCCATTCTCACTAGTAGAGTATGATGTTTTCGTTGTTTTTTTTCTATTCCTGCCAACATTTGATATGGCCAGCCCTTTAAATTAGATAATCTAGTAGTAGAATTTAATTTTCCTTTTAATATGCATTTGTAATGCTTTATGAAACTTTGTGCCTGCATTAGCCAGCTTTTCATAATTGTAACAAGTACTTGAAATAATCGACTTATAGAAAGTTTATCTTGGGCCGGGGATTTAGCTCAGTGGTTCCGGTGCCTGTCTTGCAAGCGCAAGGACCTGGGTTCGATCCCCAGTAATCACATAACAATACTGGGCGTGGAAACTCATGCCCAGCAGCAACCAGTACCACATACCACAATGCCGGGCGTGGTGGCTCACGCCTATAATCCCAGCACTCGGGAGGCAGAGGCAGGAGGATTGCTGTGGTGAGCTTGAGGCTGAGCTCAGGGCCAGCCTGAACTACAAAAGCGAGACCCTGTCTCAAAACAAACCTAAAAAAAAAAAAAAAAAGTTTACAGATCTGTGAGTTCCAGTCCATGACCGATTGGCCCTGTTGCCTCAAGGCCTGTGGCAAAGCCGCATATCACAGCAAGAGTTCATTACCAAGCAAAGCTATGCACTTATTGCATGAAGCAAAGAGGGGGCAATTTGGACATTTGTGTCCCTCAGTCTGGTTCGAGGGCTCACCCTCCAGGACCCAAAAACCTCCCACTGGGTTCTGCCTCTCAATTGTTCCACTCCCCCCAGAATCTTCTTGGATCTGTGTTCTAACCATGTGAACTTCTGGAGGGCTCTCAGCATCCAAATGGTAACAATCCAATTTGGTGCACTTTTCATATGACTGTTTTTGAGAAAAATATTTCTTTGGCCCTTTAACTCATTAGCAAGTTTTATAATTATCTATCATCTTATATATAACTTACAGACATTCTTTTTTATATTTAAGATGGTCAGACATAAGTTTAAATATCATATGGTTTCTTTTATATGAGAAATACAAAATACAATTAAAGAGCAAAATAAAAGGATATCTTTTTAAAATGAGAAATGAAATAAGACATGAGGAGAAAAGAGAAAGAAAGAAAAAAGATTTTAAAAACAGAGAATGGAAGAAAAATGGAAACAGCTTCTTCAAGTGGGAGAGGAATCAGGAATTATGGGGAGCAGGGAGGGATGGCAGGGTGGGGAAAAAAAGAGAATGAAGGTGTGATATGAACATTACAAATTCCCCATGATAAATGCAATAGTTATGTACCAGAAACATGTATTAAAATAAATAGTAAAAATAAATAAATAAAGAATTTTTGTTAGATGGATGGTTAACAAATATTTTCCTCCAGTATGTCACCATTACATTCTCTTAATAATATCTTTCAAAGAAAAGAAAATTTTAACTTCTATTTATTGATTTTAAAATTTTGTGGTTAACTTTTGTGTTGTATTTAAGAAAGACCAAAATCATCTTTTTGTCTCCTATATTTTCTCCTCTAAGTTTTATAATTTTAGCTTCTCATTTAGACTATAGTTCATTTTGAGGTAAATCTTGACATGAAGTAAGAATTGAGATTTTTCTTTTGCATGTATCTATGCAATTGCTCCAGCACCATTTTCTGAAAAGATTATCTTTAAATTGCCTTGGCACCTTTTTAAAGAATCAAATAACAATAAATCTGGAGCTTATTCCTCAACTTTAGACATTCTGCTCCATGATCCATATGCCCTTTGGTCAAACCAATCTGATTACAGTAGCCTTATAATAATCTTGAAACTTAGTAAAGTCCTCTGCTTTTTATCTTCTTTTTAAAAAAGTCGTTCGAATAATTTTAGATCCTTTGCACTTTCATAGTTCATTTTTGATAAAAATAAACTAGCTGGAATGTTAACTGGCATTATGTTGTATTAGCTTCCCACTATTACTGTATTTTGGCTCTGCTTGGGCTGATGATCTACACTGTGTTTATATTGTATGTACCTTAGTTCTTAGTCTTCATGGAGAAGATTTTCAAGGAGGCTCCTGAGGAAAAATATGAAGTCAGAAATATGCAGGTTTCTGTTTTTTAAATTTGAAAAAAATCAATGACAGTTACAGGTAAAAATAATAAATATTTATATGTATAAATGTATATAAATGAATAAATAAGAATGCATGTGCAGTAGAATATGTCTTTATATATAAGCAAAATGCTGAAAGTCTCTATACCTCTAATATAAATTTGTCTTATTTATAATTCCAGTATTTTTCTTTATATTTTCAGCTATTTTCTTGATTTAACTTGAAAAAGCTGTCTTTCAGATAAATAGCTTTTAATTTTACTGAGTTGGTTGACTATTTTTCTTCTTTCTTATGTTTACTTGTCTCCTCTCCACCCTGTTAGTTCCTTCACTCTGCTTCATATTGGTACTCCTTTTCTGTTTATTTCAGTGTTCTTCCTATATATACATTGAAGGCTGCAAAGTTTACTTTCAATTTGAAATGCTGAATGTCTTCATCCTCTTGTGCTGAATCCGGACTTGGTGCTACCTTGCCTTCTTTTATAATTTGTCCTCTATGTCTCAGCTTTGTTCTGTGTATCTCAACTTCTTGTCTTTTAGGCACTATATTTGAGTGACTACATTTCATTTCCAAGATTTCTAACTGTTAGTTTTCCCCTTACATTTGTAAAAGATAGTTTTGGTTAAAAGAAATTCTAGGTTAGCTGGAATTTTTTTAAAGTATTATAAAGATGTCATTTTGTTTTCTTTTCCATGATCTCTGCTTAAAAGCTATCCTTTAGTCTTACTGCTGGTCACTTGAAAGAAATTCTCTTCTTTCCTCTTTTGAGTTCTTAATATTTATCTATCCTTGTGTTTTAGTTGTTTGACTATGGTAAGGCTAAAGGTGATTTCCTGACTGTCTACATTGCTTAGGGCTTCTAAATCAGTGCATCTATGGATTGGTATCCTTCATTAGCTTTGTGAAATTTCCTTTACAAATGCTCTATATCCTTATTCTCACTCACCTCTCTCTGAGGGAATGCCAGATATAAGTACCTCAGTCCTCTACATTATCTTCCACATGCTTCTTAGACTTTATTTTTGTTCTCTACTAATTTCTTTTTTGAGCTTCTGTTTTGTCGATATTTTCTATTCATTTAGCTTAAAATTCAATTTCCTAACTTTGGGTGTTATATTTTGTATTTCAAAAATGTCTACTTAATTTATTTTTAAAGACTCAAATTTCTATATTTTTATTATATCACATATTTAAGTAAAATGAGATTTTTTTAGGCTCGAAATAATGCCTTCCACTAGCAAAGTTTCATATCTCTCGTGTCAGGTTGCTCTGTAAGGGGTTGGCCACCTTGATCCAATTAGAGCTGAGCCAGAGTGAGGCTGGGTTTCAGTTTCAGTAAAATTCATTTCTTTCACCTGTTTCCTCTCCATATATCTTTTGAACTCTTAATTGGCAGGCTGGCAGTTCACTGTCTTCTGTATCTTTAAATTTTGGTAAAAATTTAGTCTCAGACTTCAGAAGCTTGGAGTTCTGCCCTTTCTAAATCTGGCAAATGTTTTGGGAAGAACGGGGAGGTGTTTAAGGTGAGCCACACTCTTCAAGAAGAAAAATACCTTCTAAATATTGTGGGGTCAACAGAGATTTCATTCCATTTTATCATAATGCCATAGCTTTTCATATAGCCCTACAATTTTTTTTTTTTTGAGATAGGGTTTCACTTTGTAGTTCAGGCTGGCCCTGAGCTCAGCCTTAAACTCACATCACAGCAATCCTCCTGCCTCTGACTCCCAAGTGCTGAGATTATAGGCGTGAGCCACCACACCTCACACTGTGGTTTGTGATACTGATTGCTGGTGGGTTTGAGTCATCACACCCAGTCTTGTTGTATGTGGTTACTGGGGATCAAACCTAGGCCCTTGCATTTGCAAGACAGGCACCAGTACCTCTGAGCTAAATCTCTGGCCTAGCCCTACAGTTTTGAAAATGACCCATAGAGAAAGTCAGTTATGCCTTAATGACTCCTGAGGTTTTCAAATTTTCATGTTATCTGTACAACTTCCAAAAACTTTGCTTAATTCTCTCTCTTCTCACAAACCCCATGCATTCACTAGTTCTGATCCTCAAAAAAACCAAATATAAACAAATGAACCCAAAGAGGGAAAACAGCTAATAACTGACCAGACTCATCAGAAATGCATAATTAACAAGACTTGCCATTGCCATAGAATTCTTTTTTTTTTTTTTTTTTTTAGGTTTTTTGAGACACGGTCTCATTTTGTGGTTCAGGCTGGCCCTAAGCTCAGCCTCAAACTCACATCACAGCAATCCTCCTGCCTCTGCCTCCCGAGTGCTGGGATTACATTTGTGAGCCACCATGCCCAGCACTGTGGTATGTGGGGTACTGGTTGCTGCTGGGCATGAGTCTCCATGCCCAGTATGATATGTGGTTACCGGGGATCAAACCCGGGTCCTTGCGCTTGCAAGACAGGTGCCAGAACCACTGAGCTAAATCCCTGGCCCTGCCATAGAATTCTTGAGAAAAAGAAATGAGATTTTAAGTAAAATCTTTATGTGCTCTATACCCACAATGTAACATGTTATCTATCGAGCATTGAACCAGACTTTTCTCATTGCTATGAGAAAAGAAAAGCCAAGTCCTCAAACAATTCTAGCTTTCTTTTTGTCTATGACCAGCATGTTTTCTTTTTTAAATTGAAATCTTTATTGGTACATTACATATATGCATCATGATTGCACTCCATAATGGGGATTTGTACCAGTATAAGACTCAACTTAATTCTCATTTTTCCTCATAGCCCTACCCACCCCCCTATATACATAAAATTTGTTTCCTTTCTTTTTTGTTATAATCTCATTATTTTTCCCCCTTCAGCCTATTTTACTTTGAGTATTTTCTATTTCATAATATATAACATACAGTTCTAGGACTCATTTACATCTTTATTTTCTCATACCAGAGAAAAGATGTGATATTTACCTATCTATGACCTATTTATTTCACTTATGAGGATATCCTCAAGGTATGTCCATTTAAGTATAAATGATTCAATCTTATCATTTTTTATGGCAGAGTAATAGTCCATTCTATAGAAGAACCACAGCTTTTTTATCCAGTCTCCAGTTGATGGACACTTGTTTCCAAGATGTAGCAACCACAAACTGAGCTGCTATAAACATGGGTGCACATATGTCACTGTGATATCAGTCTTTCAATTCTTGTGTGTATATACCTAGCAGGGCTATGGCCAGGTCAAATGGGACCTCCAATCCTAGCTTTTTGAGGAATTTCCAAATTGATCTCCACAGGGGTTGTACTAGTCTACAGTCCCACCAACAGTGGAGAAGGGTTCCTTCTTCTCCACAGCCTCGCCAACATTTGCTGCTGGCTGATTCTGAAATGGCAGCCATTCTATGTGGAGTGAGATGAAATCTCAATGTTGATTTCATCTGCATCTCTTGAATGACTAAATATGTTGAGTATTTCTTCATATGCTTCTTAGCTGCTCTTACCAGCATGTTTGATTGGCATATGCAAGGACCTGAGCTCAATTCTCAGCACTAAACAACAAGCAAACTCAAATATTCTTAAATTTTCCATCTAGCCTTGGATCTTTTGTCTTCTATTCATCAAGCACTTATAGAACTCATGATTTGAAGGTGCCACCTTGTATGCTGACAGGCAGACTGTCACAGCTTCCATATAGGTGATTTTCAAGTTTCCCTTAAAATGTTCCTCTTATTTTCTTGGATATTTAAAATGCCCATAATTACTCTCTTTTTTTTTTTTTTGAAAACTGTATTTTATTATAGTCAAGATCTTACTGGATTTTCTTTTTGAAAAGTCTGATAGCCATAATGCCTTGGATAAAACAAATGTATCCCTGATTTCAGTGGCACAGAAGTCAGGTGGGAGGGTCCTATCTGAAGCAGGATGTTTTTAAAAATGATTCAGATGCCCTGGAAGGCTAGAAAATGCTCAGAAGGCACACAAAAAAAGAGCTAGGTTAAGAAGAATGAAGATTCTAAAATGAAAAGTTGAAGAAATATTATAGGTCTACAGAGGGAAGTTTCTGACCTGAAACCTCTGCAGACAGCCTCTGGTATGTTTCACTACAGGTCTGGAGATGCTGTACAAGTATGGAAGTCAGGGAGAACTTACCAAAGTGGGACCAGGAGTGAGTGGGAGCCATGCGTCTGCCTGTAAGGAGGTGTGTGAGCAAGCATGAGTCATATACAACCTATAGAGGCTTTAACTAGGCCATCAGTAACATAGCTCATGACATGTGATGCCTTTGAGCGGCCCTCTAAGAACTCAGATTATGATATTCTTGCCAATTTACAGGACCCAGAAAGACAGGAGATTAAAACTAACTTCCCACCATGATAAAGAAAGTGTCATATGACCACATGTTCTGTCCCCACAATTAAAAAACAAACTACCAGAAAGAAAAAGTAGAAAGTACAAATGATCTACTGTTGTTATTTGTGTAATAACTTTAAAGATCTGTGCTTTATACAAATAGCTGAAAGTTGAGCTGCCTGAAGAATAATGTTATCAGTAGTCATTTCTTGAGCTATTATATTACTAGGTACCAGGGAAAGAGATAAGTGTTTTTTGGAAGAAATTTCATTTGACTCTCATCTTCTTTTGAAAACCACTATTATGGCTAATAATAATAATATTGTTATTACTATCTTTCATTATGTTTTATAAATTAGGAACCAGAAATGGAATTGGATCTTCTTAGTTAGCCCACAGTCACACAACTTAGGAGTGGTTCATCCTGTATTCAAATCTGAACCGGTTTTCCCTTGAACACACTGATATTCCTTTCAGAATGGTGAGCTATTCCACTGATTGTGTTTTTGTGAACTGGCAACTGGATAAGTGTATTATCTTCTACATTTTAAAAAACAAGTTACCTGCATGGTGAGCTCTGTTGTTCTCTGCATCTCTGGACACTTCACTGGGTTCTAGATTGCAGTGATCTGAGGGTCAAGCAGGACCTCTTGTTCTGTGCCATATGGCAACACAAGGGTTCTGTGCTGCACTGAACCCCTTGAGTTGCTCACAGTTGGTCAACTGAAGTAGAAAAAACACCCAACATTGTAGACCACCTCACTCCCATTAGGGTTATGCCTCATTGTCAGGTCCCATTTCCAAGGGCCTCTCATCTGGCATTGAACATGGGCAGGGGTCATAACGTGGAGCTGAAATGATGAAGAAGCCTTTATTGCCAGCACTCTCAGCATTTATATACAGGCCCACTTCCTTGTTCTCAACCACCCCAAAACAGCGTTTTAGGAGGCAATACTTGTCTCTATTTTCCTTTAATCACTGTGGCCCAGCGGGGCCCGCTGTGTATGTGCTGCCTTGCACTTCCTTTATGGAGTCAGCGTTGTTTAGCCCCAGGGACCCCACATCTCCCCCCTTCTTCTTTAGATGCCAAAAGTCTTGACCAGTGCCTGTTTTAGGTTGAGGACGATGCACTTCACTGCTTACCCGTCATCGGGTGTACCAGCAGCGCCAGTGGATATCCCTGTCTTAGGTCGCTAGTGCTGCATCTCCTTCTTACCCTTCTTTGACTACCTGGCCATCATACTGAGCCAAATGTGGGAGGAGGGGTCTCCAGCTTCCATCGCCACCAGGGCCTGACATACAACATGTAGCTGTTGGTCATTGGATTTTTTCCAGACACACAGAGCAAATATCACAACTCCAAATCCCAATAACAACAATATTCCCAGGGATCGAACCATCAATGGAGGAATCTCTCGAATAGCAGATCGCTTGGCGTCCTCCTGAGCCTCTGTCACCCTCAGTGCCACCCTCAGTGGGTGGTGCAGGAACACCGGTAGAACAACCAGCACCAACCTTCTTGAAGGAAATTAAGAAAGAATAGGGTGTGAGTGGAATGCAGGGGTTATTTGCTGAAAAATTAAGGATTAGGCATTTCAGTGACAGGGAACGCCTGATATTGGACACCCGTGGCACCTTCTTGTACACAGGAAGCCGGGCAGGGAGGGACAGTGGGTTCTGGGTGCCATCTTAGGCAAGTCTTTTGAAAATGCTGATCTTTGAAAATGCCGATCACGCATCTCATCTAGATGCCTCTATTTAAGATCTTTTAGCTTATTTTTGGTCTCTCTAGCAGCCTCTTCTAAATGCGTGACCTGTAGCTGCTCCTCTAGTTTCTCTATCTCTTGCTCTAGCCTATTCTCCTCTGCTTCACTGTCTAAGTCTTCATCGTCAGTGTGAGTCTGTAAATCACTCTTCCCACCTTGTACCGCTGTCCAGGTCCAGACCGTGAACTTCATGGAGGAGACCTCTGCGGCGCCTTCAAGATCTTTCCCTGAGTGAGTGTTTCCTTCAATCTTTCCCATTTGTACTTCCAGTTTTTCCCCCTGCTCTAAATCTAAATCCTGAAGTGACTGTTGGGAGACCTCCTCTTGGACATCTTGGAGGGTCCTCTCACTATCCTCGAGAGCCTCCTTCACTTTTGCTTGGTTAGTCAAAAGCGCATGACGCACCAGCCTCCAGAGGGAGAAGGAAGCCATGGGGAAAGAATCTGGGTCACCTCTAAGAGCCTTTTGGAGATCGTTTTTGACATGGTCCCAGTCAGACAACATAAGGCTTCCGCTGTGCCAAAACCAAGGACTGAAATGATCTACAGTCTCTACCAGTAGCGAGCACTGTCTACCTTAATAGCAGTGCCATTTTGTTGTAGGAGGAGGCGGACCTGACACTCCATAACCTGTCTAGAGTGGGAGGACCCCATAGCGAGATGGTCCTGAAATCAATACACCCCTACTTACTGTGCCGACCTGGGGTGGCCCAGTGGCAGGTCCTCATGATGCCAGATCTCGGTTGGGACCTCCACTTGTCAGGTCCTGTTCCCAAGGGCCTCTCATCTGGCATTGAACCATGGGCGGGGGTCATCACGTGGAGATGAAATGATGGAGAAGCCTTTATTGCCAGCACTCTCAGCACTTATATACAGGCCCACTTCCTTGTTCTGAACCACCCCAAGACAGCCTTTTAGGAGGAAGTCCTTGTCTCTATTTTTCTTTAATCACTGTGGCCCAGAGGGACCCGCTGTGTATGTGCCACCTTGCACTTCCTTTATGGAGTCAGCATTGTTTAGCCCCAGGGGACCCCACACCTCAATTACTTGGAATTTTTCTTTTTTTCTTTCTGGGCCATTATTCATTGAACTTTTATAATGTATTATATGTTGAAGCTTCCCTTTGCCACGCATTGGCTCAGGGATACAAAGCAAACTAAGACATGGCTCTCACCTTTAGTAAGGTCATAATGTAGTTGGAGAAACAGACAAATGAGCAGTTCCAGAGCAAAGCACGTGCTACAAGAGGCACAATCAGTCTTCTGTCAGACAGAGAGACCCATCTATGTCACTTCATCTGGGCAGAATGATGAGGTCTCTTCTAGAGGCCACCATTGTGGAGGTAAATGCTTTTGGGGAAGGTCCTTGCAGCAGAGCCTGCAGCACACACCAGAGTCTGAAAGCACAAATGTAATACCTCTCAGCATGAAAAAGAAATTCACTGTGATCATGAGGCTGAGAGACAGGGAGGGGATATATTATGAAAAACTATGAACTGTGGATATTTATGGGCATAAAATAAAACTAATGAGACTGGAGACTTCTCATCTCCAAATGGTCCTAGCCAACAGGAAGATTTGGCATTACTTGTTCCTCACCCCTGAGTATCCCAAATTTTCTAGCTTGGGAAATCCCCTTGCATGGCATATCTCCACCCATTCATAGCCAAACATCACCCTCCTCTCTGTAGACTTCTCTGTCAACATGAGGCAGTTGGGGCTGCAGTGTGCATTTCCCCAGGGTGGGGTTAGGCCAGCCCAGGGCAGCCACCAGCGTTGGTCTCCACGGGGCTCATCCAGCAAATGGTTTTCTCTAGCCCTAATTAAGGATGACTTGATGTCTATAAGCCTACATTTAAGTTTTGTTGGCTTGCTATTGTTTCTAGTGAGCATAACAAGGCCTAGGAGCTTTATGTAGCTTGTGTCAGCCAAGAGCCAAAGGCAAAAGTAAAAAAAAAAAAGAAAAGAAATCACTACTTTCATTCACTAAACATGCCCATTTACTTGTTTTTCTATTTTATTGCATTAGTCATTGCTATAAACCCAACATGGTCTACTCTCTTTTCTCCTTTTATGACTGTAATAGTCCAAGGCAGGTAAGCATTCAAACCCCGAGATAGACCTATAACACGTATTTCAGAGAAGGCCATTAAAACTCCAGACACCTCCGGAGGCTCCCAGACTCTGTAAGCCTTTTTCTTGTCACTCTGTAGGATCCTTATGAGGAATAAGAATGATAGGTGGATTACTCAGTGTTTTATTGTCCAATATTGACCACATAGTTTCTTTCTTTATTGCAAAAAATTAGAGTTGTCAGATTTAGCAAATAAAAAAATGTAAGACACTCAGCTAGATCTTAGTT
>PVIR01016436.1:0-27304 GCA_004026965.1 Petromus typicus | reverse complement strand
TCTGAGTATGGTTATGCTACTTGCTGTTTCTTCATACTGGGCTTTGTGCCCTACAGTATATCTTTTAATTTTTTTGTTCATAGCCAGACATGATACAATGGGGTTAAAAAAAAAAAAAAAGGCTGTGAAAAGGCCTCAGGCACTGTGCTGATGTGTGGCCGTGGCAGCCTTCCACCCCCCGGAGCAGGGCTGAGACTAGACCTCTGTACTGTCGTCCTCATTCGATTCTCAGCTGCTGCCCCAGCAGCACAGGACGGCGAGAGGCCCGGAGGGCACATTTTCCATCCTCCACAGGGAGGTCTGGATGTACTGGGCTTGGCCCTTCCTCTCCCTGGGCTCACAGAGTTCACCACGGAGGCGGGTTACACCTGGCACACAGCTCCTTAAAAAGAGCAGGCTGCTCCAGCCTATCCCAGAAAGCTTCCTTTCACTGAGACACAGGAGGTCGAGTTCCTGGCAGTTCTCCAGCCTGGGCCTGGAGTGCTTCTCCGGGTCCCGCGTCCACCGAGCCCGGGCTGGAGTGCTTCTCCGGGTCCCGCGTCCACCGAGCCTCCAGCGCTCACCAGCCACAGGGGCTTCCTGCAGCAGAGCAGCAGCAGCAGCACTCATTCCCACTGGTTTCAGCTCCTGGGTTTCCGTTTGATTCTCTTGTCTTATTTTGGCGACTATGCTCTGTACCGTGATCTCACTTCTCTTTTGGATCTAACAAAAAAGTTCATTTTTCCTTTTTCTTTCCTTTCCTTTTCTTTTTTTTTTTTTTGACACAGGGTATCACTATGTAGCTCAGGCTGGCCTCAAACAAATTCTCCTGCTTCTGTCTCCCAAATGCTGGGGCTATAGGAATGCGCCACCACGCCCAGCCCTCAGCTTTTAATTTGCTATTAATGCAGAGCGGTAGCTCTCAAACTTATTTGCCAGACTAGAAACTGGAAGTCCAGTGTTTTCCTTGAAATCCACACTGTCCCTCATTGTCCAGCTCCATCACTGGTATCGGTACTTCAGAAAACCCTCAATCTCTTTCCAACAAAACACTCAGCAAATCAGATAAATTAGTATTTTAGATGGCATGGCTTCAATGTAAAACTAGTGTTGAAGACTTTTTTTTCACTTTTAAATAATTTCCGCAGACTTGAATTGTTTTAATTAATGTTCGTGAGTTTTGCATAAAGGTTACATGAGCTAGGCCTGCTGGGCCAGCCCTAGGATCACAGCACCTGGGAGGCAGGAGCACTGAAAATTTGAGCTCAGCTTTGAAAACTTATCAACGTAGCAAGACCCACCTCAAAATACTACTATTCCCATGACTACTTCTACTGCTAATAACAAATAAAAAGACCCACGGATATAGCTCAGTGTGAAGGGCCTGGGTTCAATTCCTGTACCTACTCTCACCCCAATCTGAAAAGAAGTATGAGACTTCCTGGTATTCTTGGTCAATAGTAGCACTCGATTTGATAGGTATACAGTTCCTCTCTGGAAACGAAGAACTACCCGATATTTACAACAGGGCAGACATGACACACTTCACAGCTCTGTGTTTTGTTAGTTAACTGAAGATAGTAGGGTAGAGATTTCCTGGTGACAGGGTGATTTCCTTTGTTCTGATCATGGTGAATGTGTAGCAGTGACGAGGGTGGGAGGGTGGTGTGCGTGTGTCCAAAATGACCGCTTACCACAGGCAAGGGTCACACTGCAGCTTTAGGAAGAAGGATCGCATCACCAAACATAACACAAAGCTTTGGTTCACGTCCTCCTTACAGATTCTGTCCTCAAATGACGTCAGCACCAGATCTGTCAAACTTCCTCTCTGAACATCCACGGATCCTGTCTCTCGTGTCGGTAAAGACCGGGAGAAAGAAACTACAGGGCAACGTAGCAGCAGCGGGCAGCTGGGCTTGGAAACACTACCGAGCGCCACCCCCCCAGCTGTGGTCACAGAGGAGCTGCCTGCAGGACAGTGGGGAGGAATCCCCACACTTTTAGGGCCACAATAGCAACCTTTACTGACTCACAGCACAGAAGACAGAGCAAGCTGCACTTTCAGGGTCACACAGCCAGCGAGAACCAGAAGCAGAACGTGCACCAGGGTCGGCCCAGCCTCAGGCCTTCATCACACTGTCACCATGGCTTTGTTTTCTACACAAACAAGTCATTGTTGTGATGATGAAACCTCCACAGTGAGTTAGCAGATTTATATCCTTAAAAGAGAATAAACAATATCCTAGCTTCTGCCTCACTTTAACTCATAAATTCCACCACATCCTTAGGAAGCAATACACACAAAAATCACATGTGCAGACAAAAGCCCGCTGCTCACCCGTCAGAATGATGCCCACAAACATCCAGAGGCACAGGAAGATGTTCCCGACCTTGGGGTCATAATCTGTAATGAGCTTCCCTTGAGCCAGTGTGAACAAGATTCCAAAAACCTGAAGCAAGAGAAACAGTTTTTATTAATTCTTTAAAACACATGTACATTGTTTTCCCAGGAACTTTTCAAACTAATTTCTTGGGCCGAGGATTTAGCTGAGTGGTGCCTTGCCTTCCTGCCAGGCACAAAGCCCCAAGTTCAGTCCCCAGTACCAGAAAAAACAAACGACTAATTTTTTTCACACAATTTCACATGCATTAGAAATAGGCACTAGAAAGTGAGATTATTAAAACAAAAACTGGGGTCAAACTCCTGATTCGCTAGATGATTTGGTAAGAGAGCCATCGAGGCCTGGGAGCAGTCGGAAGTTACCTGGGCGGCAGCGTTGAGGAGACCAGACGAGGTACCCTCAGACTCGGGGTAAGTGATTTCAACGGCAAACTCAAACCCCAGCGGGAGGTAGCCCGTCATGAAGAAACTAGAAAACCAAGCCACAGCACACAGGAATGACCAGGAGCAGTGTCCCAACCAACCCAACCATTCTGTATCTCAGGCCTACTCTGACAATTAAACCGGGAGTATTTCGGGGTTGTTCTGTGCCAGAGAGGAACTATTATTACTAACCGGCCAACCAAAGTCTTAAGAACTGAGATGGAAAGCAAGCCCTTAGACCTTCCCCCCAAGGAAATCCCTCTGCTTTTCTCAATCAGTTGTTTTTATTACCAGTAAAGTTACTTGGACTCAGTAAGGCTTATTTATTTTTCATCAACAGTACACTACAAACCAATTTTGAACATTGTTTCCTTTTCTTTTCCCCCCTTCCTTTCTTTCACTTTTCTTCTTACGAGGGATTATACCCGGTGCACTTCCACTGAACTATATCCCCAGGTCCCCTCAAAAATTTCTTTTTTTTTAAATTTTGAGACAGGATCTTAGTAAATCACTGTTTCCCAGGCAGGGCTTGAATTTGTGATCTTCCTGCTCCAGCCTCCCAGAACACTATAGGTGTACACAAGCAAAATAGGCTAAACTATTGTTCACAGTTTTAAAGAATTATACACTTGAATGCACACAAAGGATCTTGTAGTTAAAATACCAAAGGACTTCTGGGTGAACTTAAAAAATTACTAAACCCTTGGGGCCAGGGATTTAGTTTAGGGGTTCCAGCACCTGCCTCACAGGCACAAAATTATAAATTTGATCCCTGGGGGCCAGGGAGTTAGCTCAGTTGTTCCGGCGCCTGTCCTGCAAGCGCAAGGGCCCAGGTTCAATTCCCCGGTAACCACATACCATACTGGGCATGGAGACTCACACCCAGCAGCAACCAGTAGTACATACCACAGTGCCGGGCGTGGTGGCTCACGCCTGTAATCCCAGCACTCGGGAGGCAGAGGCAGGAGGATTGCTGGGATGTGAGTTTGAGGCTGAGCTCAGGGCCAGCCTGAACCACAAAACGAGACCCTGTCTCAAAAAAAAAATAAAAAAAATTGATCCCTGGGACCAAAAAATAAAAAATTAGTAATCCCAAGTACTACTACTTCAGAATTCTAACAGTATAGTGTCATTTCTCCTAAAGTCATCTCATACTTACCCAAGTATCCCTCCAGTGACAAACACGATGATAATGTAGTTAAAGTCCAGCGTGAAAGTGAATATAATCATCCCAATAAAAGACAAAATGTACACTATCAGAGTAGTCTGTCTAAAACAAAACAACACAATTGTTAGGAACTTTTCTAATTCTCCTAGGCAAATAAAAGTCATGTGGCTAGCCAATGTTCTATCCACACAGCAATAAATCTATTTTCTAAAATTCTCCCCTTGTTTATAGAAAATGTATTCACTAAAACACACACTTTAAAGATTAAATTTAAATTCAATAGCAGCAGGCAAAAAAACGCATGCCATATCCGATGCTCAATCAGAAAAGGCTACTCATGAGTATTTAAGAACTCCTACTCATGGAAATCCCATTTCACGATTCAAAACAAATTTCCCCTCTTCCAAACTCCTTCCTAAGCCCTGCAACATACAAGATTCCCTCCCCATCTTCCTTATCACTTATACCTACACAACTGGCATTTCCAATTCAATTGTAGTCTGTTATCTCATCATTTAACTTTGCTAAGTAGAGGCCTTAGTGCCCTCATTTAGAGTCCAAGCCCCTTACGGAGTGACTTGCTCACTGCCCACTGCAGCCAGGAACCCGGCAGGGCGATGTGCACAACAGGAAACGGAGCGGTGAGAGTCCACTCTCCTGGGAGCCAAAGCCAAAGACACACTGTCTAATAAATCATGGACCAAGGCGATCAGCAAATGTAAGCCTGTGCACAGCTCCTCTCATCTGCAAATTGAACAGGTTTTAGGCTGAGCTGTAATTTTACAATAACACACAAACAGTGTTGTCTTAAATTATGAGAGAATTACCCTGGAGAACTTCAGGATCGGACACTTCTAGATGAGTTTAGAATAAAACAGAACTATTAATGTGGCTGGACGTGAACGGCACACACAACAGAGTTCCACATTTCACTCACTGAGTTTATTTCCCTTCATTCTTTTATTCACTAACATTTACTCATATTCATTTTCCCAGGCAGAGGGGAGAGGTTTCAGCCCTTTCAGAGATGTGATCTGGGGCTAGGAATGTAGCTGAGCGGGAAACCACTTGCCTAGCACTTGTAAGACCCTAGGTTGGGTTCCTCGCACCACAAAAAATATAATAAACAAGAAACCAGCTATTCTTTTAAAGTCAAAGTAGAAGAAGCGGCCACTGAAACCCTGTCCTGGGCTCCTGCTGAGTATCACTTCCCCTTTCTTTTCCATTAAAAAGCACTGTTTCCATATGCAGGCACAATTAAAATAGCATTTTCATAGTATGCATTGTATATAGTTGAACAGTATTGCTGTTTAGGGACACTTTGGTTAAAATTTTATACCTAAAACAGAAGTCTTACGCTCAATGATAATTTCTTTTTTTCCTTTTTTTCTGGCACCGGGGATTGAATTCAGGCCCTTGTGCTTCCAAGATAGGCACTGTACCACGAAGGGAAAGGTTCAAGTTTGGCTAGGACAAGTGTACTGCATGCCTATTTCCTGAGCCTGATGGTTGAGACTTGGCTCCCTACAGACGCAGAGATCCTTAGGGGCTTGGGCACACTTGGGCACACTCGGCACCCATATGTTGAGCCCTGTCAGTGGCCTCCTTAAGATCTCCACCCTTCTTTGTCTCTCCTCCCCGGCCTCACCTCCCCCCTAACCCTGCTCACGCCATGTAAGCCCCCTGCTCACAGAATTCTCTTACTGGGCAAGATCCTAGGTTAAACCAAAAGACCCTCAACCCTTCTCAGCCCTCACCATGCCCTCTAACTATTTGCTATAAAAACACACTAAGCCTAAATAAAGCTGGAAGAGTTCCAGAAACCTTCTCCAAGTCTGTGTCGTGACTCTGCACTTCACCCTCCCTGACCGGGAATCCCATTACACTTCATAAAAGCAACATACCACTTGAACTAAATCCCCAGCCCAACAATAATTATTTTTTTGATGAGGACAATATTTTATTTTTAAGTCCACAGAAAAAAAGAATAAGATCAAGTCTGTCAAAAGTCAAAGGTCCCTCAGAAAGAGCTTTTTAAAAAAATTACAGATATGCTTCCTTTTAAAGAAGTATGGACGGGTATTGTTAGAGGAAAGAAAGTTTAAAAACTATCCAAGTTCTCATGGCTGAAATAACTATGACCAGTAAAATTAAACATGAAATTATTAAAACATTCATGAAATGAAAGGAGCTTTCAAATGTTTGGTAACACTTTAAATCTTTTAAAATAAAACAGCAAAGTTCTACGATCCAAACTACACGAGTCCCCCCTCACTCACTTGTACGTTTTGGTGTAGTCCAGCCATAAGCCACACAGGATGGAGCCCAGCATTCCGGCCACCACCAGAGTGAGCCCGATCCTCCCGGCGTTCACTTCCTGATCCTGAAAACCACGTGCGTGAGAAGCAGATCAGACAACACAGGTATATGAATTTAACTCAATGTATTTAATAGAAATGATGGGTGATCACCGCTTTGGATTTAGCTTCTGCACTGGGCCCAAGAGACCAACCCAACCTGGAATGGAATCACCTGCGCCAGGTGCCACAAAGTCACCGTGAAAATGGCCCAGGAGAGGCACTGCATCCCACCAGAAGGAAGCCAGCCTCTGCCTGGCTCTGAGAAGGCTAGTGTGATGGCAGATCTGGTCCAGGTCCTGGTCTCTGCGGTCTGGGCCTTGCCAGCCAATTAAGCCCTTGCTTTCCTCCCCTTCAGAGCACCTTTCTCTTTAGGGAGAGACACTGCCTGACCCACCAGCTCTTTCAACTCAGTGAGATTGTGGTGCACAAATGTGTTCTCATTTAAAACCAATACATGACGACCCTGATCTTATGATTATGCCAACAGGAACTACATGGAGAAAAATTCTAGGCAGGATGTGCAGTATGACAAAAGCAGGGGCTTACCTTGTAATACCTCAGGATCATCTGGTTTAATAACGTTGAGACTGAATAAAATGCTCCCGTCATGATACCTAAGATAATAAAGCAATTTTACACACATCATTTATCAGTTCATCCAGGGGCCCGGAGCACTGCGTGAAATCACACTGCATTTTTTTTTTTTTTTAGGTTTTTTGAGACAGGGTCTCACTTTTGTGGTTCAGGCTGGCCCTGAGCTCAGCCTCAAACTCACATCACAGCAATCCTCCTGCCTCTGCCTCCTGAGTGCTGGGATGACAGGCATGAGCCACCACGCCCAGCACTGTGGTATGTGGTACTGGTTGCTGCTGGGCGTGAGTCTCCACACCCAGAATTATTACGTGGTTACCGGGGATCAAACTGTGGGTCCTTGCGTTTGCAAGACAGGCTCTGGAACCACTGAGCTAAATCCTCGGCCCCCCACTACATTCTTTTTTTTTTTTTTAGGTTTTTGGAGACAGGGTCTCGCTTTGTGGTTCAGGCTGGCCCTGAGCTCAGCCTCAAACTCACATCACAATCCTCCTGCCTGTGCCTCCCAAGTGCTGGGATTACAGGCGTGAGCCACCACGCCCGGCACTGTGGTATGTGGTACTGGTTGCTGCTGGGTGTGGGTCTCCACACCCAGTATTGTTATGTGGTTACCGGGGAATCGAACCCGGGTCCTTGCGCTTGCGAGACAGGCGCCGGAACCACTGAGCTAACTCCCCGGCCCAACCCCCACTGCATTTTTAAGGCAGCTGATAAAGTTAGCAAGATAGGACTGTCATTCCCTGTTTGAGATGTGTACTGATCAATTCAGCACCAAATCCAGGAGGGATAGGTTCTCGGCTAGACCAAGGTCACCGGGTCAAGGGCCATCACGCCCAGCAGGGATGAATCTCAGCCTCACAGAGGCGTCCCTCAGCTCAGTGCTCTCATGTCATGGCCAATGCCCACTTGCTCCTGGCACCCGCCGAGCAGGCAGGACCACCTATTCTTGGATCTTCAGCCTCCGAAACTGAAGAGGTTGAACAGACTTCTTTATGAAGTTCCCAACCTCCGATATCTTGTGATGGCAATGAAAAGTCAACTCATACGCTATAACACTCGAGATCTGTCATAAGACTATTATTATTTAGATTCAGATACATGCACCATGATATCCTCACACACCACTATGCACAAGGCACTCCGCAAGTGACGCATTCTTTTCTGAGTGAGACCCATGGTACCTACAGCCAATGAAGGTTAAAAGCATAACAAGGGCAGGAAGTGGGTAAAAAACGAGAACTCGGTCATGTCATGTACTGGTACAAATTCTCATTATGGACTGTGATCATAATGTGTATATAAAATATACTAATAAATTTAATTTTTATAAAAACATAACAGAAACTCTGTTTAAGAGAGATTAACTCTCACATCAGATGGACAGGGTAATTTGTTATATAAGGCAATATTTATTGAAGAATACTTAAATAGAGAAAAATAAATACAGTCAGCAGGCATCACCTGAAAAGGTTTAAACTCTAATGTAGGCCTGCATGTACTGGACGATTTGGGTTAAGTTTCCTAATCTATCTGAGATTTAGGTCCAATCTCAATCACTCTCAATCTCATATTCCAGACACACATTCAGAGAATACGGTAACAAATAACCGTACTCATCACCCAGCTTTGTCAAACATTAATGCTATCATCTTTTGTAGACTTTTCTCAATCTTATAATTTTTTCCCAAAGGTAATTCTAGTTTCATTTTGGTGTGTATCATTGTATATACCACTATATATGTATGTTTAAAACAATTAGTAACTGCAAGGGTTTTTCCAGGAATATATCTAGGAGAACTTCTACTTTTCTGATGTAATCAACTGTCTATTTGCTGACATTTCCCCATGCTCATAGCAGCTGTAGATTTAGTCACACATGGGCGAAAATGTTCTGGGAGAACTCATAAAAGAAAACATTTCTCTATTTGAGTTCTATTTTTCCTTGTATTTAAAAAAAAAAAAAAAAAACCTGCCTTAGCATTTTTGGCTTTAGTTCAAAACCCAAGTTCATGATTAGGCTGTAGAATCCACAAAACAATCTCAGCATTCAAACCACCATGTTAACTGGAAACAATTTACAGTGCTCCGAGTTTTAAAGTGACTTCAAAGCAAATGCAAGAAAACCACTTACCATAAGAGATCAACAGAAGGACAAAAGGAATGTTTCTAAACAGGTTTCTTATTGACTTCTTATAGGAGTACTCTTCCGGGGGGCTGTCCTGAAGAGCTGCTTGAGCCTGACTTGGGGGGTATGGCGGCTTCTCCTTGAATGCTGGGAATGTACATGAAAAGAATTATGTATATATCAATATATGAGAAATACGGCCACATATGTAACTACTTGTGTCTTTCTTAGTGAACACACAATTCAGTCTACGTTTAAAGAGGTACAAGAGGCTATCACAGAGTTTTTTTCATTTTCACAGATTTGACTGAAGTCTCGGCATCAGCATCTCAGCCTCCTAAAACTTAAAGAGATGTGGCCAAGTCCCACAGTGGAACTGTCACACCCTCAGTAACATGCCACCAAGCTGACCGCTGATTATTGTACTTTTAGGTGATCAAGATTAATTTTTAACTACATCAAAAATTCTATGTTTAAATTCAGTTCGATTTATAATTAGAAGAAGACATTAGAGCAAGCCAATATACTACTGAACTTTTCCAGGCCTATCTGTTTTCTTGTGAAATGTGTATAAAGTTCACCATCTCATCCAATCACACCCCTGGGGCTGAGGGAACACAGCAGAGGCCTGGGACGGGCCCAGATCTTTCTTGTTGACTCACTGGAGCCGCATATGGACAATGCGAAGGTAAGGCTAAGAGACACGAAACCTGACATCTGACACTGTAAACTTCAGCAGTTTCTAGTTAGACTCAGATCTCAGCCAGACATCAAGAGACCTCTCCTAATTAAGAGAAAAAAGTCATACTTATTAACTTAAAAAGAACTGGGGATTGAACTGAGGGCCTTGCCCGTGTGAGGCAAGGGCTCTACCGCTGAGCCACACCCTCGGCCCGAGAAGTCCCTTAGGTGTGCAGGGAAGGGTCCAGCAATTGCTACCACACAAGGTGAGAGGGAGACTTCGGCAGGGATAGCGTTGTGGTGTGGAAAAATGTCTCCCAAAGGTCTAATTGTTAAAGGCTCAGTCCCCAGGATGAGAAAAGATTCATCTTTCAGAGCAAGACCTAGCAGGACCTTAGACTATGGATACGTCCCTGGAGGGAGCTGTGGACCCCCGATCCTGTTCTTTGTCTCTTTGGCTTCCACACTCGCAAGCTGAGCAGCTCACGACAGCTCACTGCCACTCGGCACACTCAGAAGCCTAAAGCACTAGGACTAGCCAACCACGGACTGGAAGAAGTTCCAAAATTATGAGTCAAACCTTTTCTCTTCACACCTAATTCTTTCAGGTATTTTATTATGGTGGCCAAAAGCTGACTAACACAGCCGACCAGAAGTCAGGAATAAGTGACAGGAAAATCAAGTAAGAGTTGAAATGTTGATAGAAAGAAAGGTACATCAGAAATTAAAAATCTTTTCTTTGTAATAGCCCCCCAAATTCTAAACTATTCACTACAAATTTTTAACCACAACAGTAGGGAAATACTATGCCTTGGAATGTAAGCTGCCTGCATTGACCTTGCCAGGTAACAAGAGGTTCCCAAGTCTCCACTATCACAAACGCTAGATGTCACTGACTAATAAAAGCATTTCATTCTCAGAGATTGTATGAAAAATGTATCCCTTGGAATTAACAAAACGATAAACTCAAAAAGGAAATATAAAGAGACTGAAGGGAAAAACGAAATCTTTTTTGGAAGATCTAGAACTTCTGCTTTTCACTCTCTTTCATGGTAGCTTCACGTTCTGTTTTGTCTTTCTTCTTCCTCTTTCTGTTTATGACACTTTCTTCCAATTACTCAGACCTATCTGACGGTCTGAAAATGGGCCAGAGCTGATGAACCTCGCGGTCAACTGGAGTCATCTGGAAATTAAATAGAATACAGATCCCAGGACTGTATGCAGAGTTTGATGATCAAAACCTCCCAGACGTAATTTGAAAATCAATGAAAGGTGATCAAAAACTATAGTGAGGATTGAAAAGAATTTTAATTTATTTTGGTGAAAGACAAGTTACCATTAATCCTTCTTGAAATATTCTCCCTTGCTTCAAACATACATATTCCATCATTCTCCACCCCGGAACAGTTCTATAAGCTCTCTTTAATATCTTCAGTTGTACTGTCCTGGCTGCTTCAATGCCTGAATTTATTTGAAATGTCTACTTTCATGGTCATTTTTGACTCGGAGAAAGAGCCAAAAGAAGTACAATGCCAGATCCAGTGCCTAAGGATACACTGTGATGTTTTTATGAGCCTGCCTTTCTCTTTAATGGAACCCAGCAGCAAGATTCACTCTATTTTTGATCACAGCTTACAAAGACACTCAGGAAAGAGGACTTTAAGAACAACTTTAGAAAGTGGCAAAACTGATGTGATAAATGTGTTCAAAGTGAAGGGGAGTGAGTATCTTGACCATTAATGTCAATGTGTCTTATTGTAATAATTATTTTTAAACATCTGTCATCCATTTTTATCACATCTTGTATATTAAATACAAAATTGTCCACATGCGATCACTATAGCCAACGAGGCTTAAAAATCACCTTATGGGGCTGGGGATTTAGCTCAGTGGTTCCGGTACCTGCCTTGCAAGCGCAAGGTCCCTAGTTTAATCACCAGTAACCACATACAGCAACGCTGGGAATGGTGACTCATGTCCACCAGCAATAAGTACCCCACACCACAATGCTAGGTGTGGTGGCTCACTCCTGTAATCCTAGCCCTCAGGAGGCAGAGGCAGGAGGATGGCTGTGAGTTTGAGGCTCACCTGGGCTACACAGTGAGCTCAGGGCCAGCCTGAACTACAAAGTGAGAACCTGTCTCAAAAAAAAAAAGCAACCTTTATCACTCCCACAAAATAATGTGATTCTGATTCTATCTGGTACTAAAAAAGAAGTTTTGCAGACCCAATCATTATAACTAAAACATACATTTTTACATTCTTCTACATCTCACAGCTAATTCCAGAGGAGCTGTAGTTCACAGACATAAACTATTTAATATCCTTACGTTGGAGCACTAGTAAACATAAAAGCTTTAAGTTGTTCCAATTCTCCCTCTTCCTCTCACCCTATTTCACCCTCTATTGCTCTGATACATCTGGTGCCTTTTCCTGAAAGCTTCTTTGAATCCTAATCAGATAAGAGACATCTCTCTTTTTTTTGTTTTTTAGGAGACATCTCTTTTTATTGGTAATACAGAATTCTCACAGTTGTAAACAAAATGTCAGACTGTGAAAAGTATGCTCACAAGACATTCAGGGGTATTTGGTGAGTGTCACGTCCTTTTCTCAGGTTTTTATTTACTGTGGTAAAGTCAGTCTAAATGCCTAAATCTGAACTCAAAATTTCATGGAAAGACAAAAGTAATTCTGACCAGTTCTTAACTCACTAGATTTATTTTCTAAATATAACTATTATCTCTTAGTTTCTGAACACAGGCATCATCTTTTAGTTTCAGATCATCTCTCGGCAAAATCAAGTGTCCTTCTAGCTGCTACATACTTAGTAAAGTCACACATTTAAATCTGCACAAAGAAAAGGATGAACAGAAAGTCACTGATCTAGCACTTTGTAGATGGTGAATACAACCTTTCCTTTCTAGTTTTTTTCTTTTTTTTTCCTTCTTCTTGAAACAGGTTTTCGCTTTACAGTTCAGGCTGATCCTGAACCCACTGCATAGCCCACGCCAGCGTCAAACTCACAGCCATCCTCCTGCCTCAGCCTCCCGAGGGCTGGGGTAATAGGCTGCAGCACCACACCCAGCATTAGCTGTGGTTTTGAGCAGACTGAAGTTCTGTGGTCCAGTTTCCTCATGTGTAACATGGAGATGACAGTGGCCATCCCTCCCTCAAAGGGTTCTGAGGACGCACGCAGGGGGCTGCGGCTTGTCTTGTCGGTTCCTCTAACCACGTTTGGCACCCATCAACCACCCAACACGAGAAGGGCAAGAGTTCACCCAACAAGAATGGGGAGCTCGGTGGGAAGCCTGGGTAGTTTCCAAAAGGCCGGATGGGTTACACTCACATATACACGTTCTGTAAGGTCCCATGGCCTGACCTGCAAAACAGTGTCTTACCGACTGCTGGAGGTCAATTCAGTACATGTGAATTTGCTAAAACTTAAGGTGAATTATTTTATAAGTATCTGGCTGGCTTTCCAAAGTAGTTATGGGTAGAATTTAAGGGAGCATGTGATCATCTCTTAGTAACTAAAGAATTTTAAATAAGGATCTTAAAAATATGTCAAATTTCCCTCAATAATAAATATGACCGTACCTATTATTATCATTCTTTGGCCCTTCCTTTCAACAAATAAGTATCTTCTACTAGTATTTGTTTAAACACCAGTATAATATAGAGTATATATCCAATTTTATACTTATTCATAACTTATACATAGTTCATTATTCTTTCTTCTTCCAAAGAGACAACCAATTGAACATGATATAAAAACAAAAACTGAAATTTATGGGACAATATATAAGCAAAGGCAAGAATTTTATACTTTAAAAGCCCTTCTTAGGCAGGGGATTTAGCTCAGTGGGTCCAGTGCCTATCTTGCAAGTGCAAGGGCCCAGGTTCGATCCCTCAGTAGACTCACGCCAGCAGTAATCAGTACCACATACCACAGTGCTGGGCGTGGTGGCTCACGCCTGTAATCCCAGCACTCAGGAGGCAGAGGCAGGAGGATTGCTGTGATGTGAGTTTCAGGCTGAACTCAGGGCAAGCCTCAACTACAAAGTGAGACCCTGTGTTAAAAACAAAACAAAATAAAAAAAACCCTTCTTACTAGCTCTGCACGGTGGCTAAAATGCCAGCTGCTCAAGGCAAGACAGAAAGATGTCAAGTATGAAGCCAGGGTAGGAAACACAGTGAGGCTCTGGACTTTCTTCCCAATGGAAGATCCATTTATGCAAATGGTTTATAAACAATAATTCCTAATTCATGTAGCAAGTCAAATACAGCTACCAGAAAAGCAGACTTAAGAGCGTCTCCCTCACAAACAGTAGAGATTTCTTTTAAAACTACTCAACAGTTTATATACTGTAGATATGCCACTTCCTGACTAAATGGAAGCACAAAAACCAACTACAAGACTATTAGAGTACTGTACTTGCTACCAAGAGAGCATTCTGCTCACTACCTTAAGGGAAATTAAATGTGTGGGCTGAGCTTCCTACACGTGGGTCCTGCAGTTCACCTACCAATGCAGTCTGCTGAAACCCTCTACACGGTGATGGCGAACCTTTATAACTTTTAATGATACCAACAGCCCACTGTGGCACGCGTGCCATACGCTCACCCACCACTGCACTGGTCTTTAGCACATATTCTCTCAAAACTGAGGATCTCACTTCTCAGTATCATAAAATACAAATATTTCGTTACTATGACAGCCATAGTAAAATTATGTATAAACCTCTATCTCTAACTGTAATGAAGTTTAGTTATAAATTTTAATGATTAAAAAATGGCTTTTCAATTTTATACTCCCATTCTTCTTCCAATCCATTCAAGATACCGAGTGCCTAAAGGACATAATTATAGTTATATTAGCAGCTCCATTAATTAGATCCATCTTGCCTTTCCTTGCTCCCCAAAACGAAAACTGCTTCCCATTAAAGATAAACTGAAAAAAAGCAGACCTTCCCAAAGCTTCTTCCAAACTGGTGATGGCTGCTGGCGGCTGATTCTGACTGACTGCGTCAAGAGACAGGCCCAGCGAGAGGACTCGGACGGGCGGCGGCAGCCTCGCCTCGCTGGAGTGGCCTAACAAGCAGACAGTTGCCACAGTTTGAAATTCTGCTGGACAGCTTGCTGCTGCCTAGGATCATTGCTGGTCAACATTTTCAGATCCAGGTAATTGTGAATCGGGGGCCCTGGGGCGGATTTATTACTAAGGGAAGATGGGTACCTAACAGCATCATTTCAAAGCATGGCAAGGACTTGCTCCTGGCAAAGCAGGAGTAAGATGCAGCCCACGTACATGAACACAGGAAGAGGAGACAGAAAGTATGTTGGAAACCAACACTCATGAGGAAGAAAAGTTAGTAGGGCGGTAAATGAAATGGATTAGTCTTAAAACTCTTTATAATAGTAAAACCCTGTGGTGACCAGCACATATCCCAAGGGCTGTACTGTTCATTACCTGAGCAACAGTAGCCACCAAGAATCAAACAAGCAAATGTCATTTGAGAGGTTAGCAGTAAAAAAATTCCAGGATTAGTTATTCTTATCTGTCATGCATTTAACAAAGCTTTATAGGGAAAATAACTCACTTACCAATTGCTGTTAAAATAAATAAAAGTGTAGAGACACCCGATGTCCCATAAAACATGGTGCTGATATTATGAGCCAGGAGATCTGTGTTATTCTGTGTGTTGGGGACTAACACAGGTGGTAGCAAAAAGCCAACTGCAGTTCCAAGCTGCAAACAGAAAAAAATCTCATTAATAGCTATTATCATCAGGGAAAAAAGTAAATATTGGTACTTCACAGAACATAAGGAGGGCAAACTAGTATGAAGTACATTGTAAAGTCTAAAAACTATGTTCAAATATCTCTGCCACTGTTAAAAGGAAAGTGCTGAGAAATCTCCTTCCTAGTCAACAAACACTGAGTTCCACTGTCTGAATGATTCTGCTAGAGCTGGTAACACACAGCCTGGCTCTTTAGATGCTTACAATCAAAATGAGGAACACACTAATATTAAATAGGGCTGAGAAAAGAAAGAGAAAAATACTTATAAGTCATAGATCAGATAAGGGACCATCACCCAGAACCAAGAACTCTTACAACTCAACACCAAAGAGAGAAAACCCCCATTTAAAAATGAGTGAAGAACTTGAACAGACATTTTTCCAAAAAAGACACTAATGGCCAACGAACACTGTTGCACGAATAACAAAATTAGGCATTCGGGAAATGCAAATCAAAACGGCAGTGAGTTTCTACCTCCATCCCACCAGGTTGGTTATAAATAACAGCAACAACAGAAAATACCAAGCGTGGGGAAGAACACAGAGAAGCTGGAAACCACAGGCATTGCTGACAGGACTATAAAATAGGGGCAGCCACCGTGGGCAAAAGTTTGGCAATTCCTCAGAAAGTCTAATACATAATTACCTTATGGCCTAGCAATTCCACAAGTAACTGTATCACATAAATCTCCATAAACGGTCATAGCAGCCCTGTTCACAGTATCCAGATGTGACAATATAGAAAATGCTTACCAGCAGATAAACAAATAAACACCACATGGAGTTACAGCTACAGGACTGAAGTACTGATACAGTGGCACAAGATGAGCTTCAAAAACATGGAGAGGGAAAGAAGCCATATATTCATTATGCCATAGGTTGATCATTCTGCTTATGTAAGTGAACAGGTAAATCCATATAATGAAAGCAGATTAACGGTTACGGGGGACGGGAATGGATGGAGAAGACTTGAGTGCATAATTTTAGGGGCAGGTGAAAACCAGCAGAACGACAAGGATGATGGTCGCACAACACTGAAAACGTAGTCATGCCTTTGAACACTTTAAAAGGGTTAATTTCATGTTATGTGAATTTCATCTCAACTAAAAAAAATAAAGCTGTGATAATCCCAAGAGAAATAAAATCGAAATAATAAGAAAGTTCAGTGGTGGGAAATATAATTTTGTGGGACATTCCAGGAAGCAAGAAGGACCAGGGAAAGATTCTAAGGAAGCTGAGGCAGAAATAATACCTTTTAGACAGTCAAAGAAGGCCAGTGAGGTCAAAGAGAAACCACACACCTTGGAGTACTTCCTTGAGTCCTCGAGCGAGGAAGAGCAGTGATTGATATCCTAATTAGGCATCAGTGACCATATCCTAAGTAGGTATCAGTCACCTTCGTGGGGGACAAGGTCTTCACTCACCCAGGAAGATTTCTGACCTACCTTTACTGAAAATCCTAGTTCTTTTGCTACATGTCTTGCTTCCCCATTTGACCCTCATTTAATCAATATTACCTAAGCAGCTATACTTGTCATAATCTTACTGGCTGACCTGTTTTGTCCTACTTTGACCCCTTCACCTCGTGGTTTTTGTCCCATAAAACATCTTTGAGAAGCAAGATGAGCAGGTGACCTATTGTCTGTCTTAGAAGCTTCTTTACCTCAATAAATTCTTCCTACTCTTAACCTGTTTCTATAATTCATTCTTGGATTTTAGAGACTAAGAATTTATGTTTCTGATATCTAACAGGTTTGGGAGTTTTATCTATTCCTCCTGTATCAATATAATCTGCTTCCCTATTAGATCAACATTACCTAAACAGTTATACGTATTAACTTATGGGTTGATCACAGATTTGACCCACACTGTATCACTTGTGATTTTGCTCTACAAAACTTCCTCTATAAAGTGAAGTCCACAGGAACCCCCCTTCAGGTTCCTCCTGTCCCTGAGGGCCTATCTCTCTCAATATTTTTCTGCTTTTAACATCCATTGTTCCTTAAAATTCATTCTTTTAGAAAACACAAACTCAGAATATCTAACAAGTCAGTAGTGACATTTACTTACCCTGTATCAAGAGTCAAGGACTTTACTTTTTTTTGTTTTGACAGGGTCTCACTTTGTACTTCAGGCTGCCCCTGAGCTCAGCCTTGAACTCAGAGCAATCCTCCTGCCTCGGCCTCCCTAGTGCTGGGATTACAGGCATGAGCCACCATGCCCGGCACTGTGGTATGTGGTACTGATTGCTGCTGGGCGTCAAAGACTTTACATTTTAAATGCTAGAGAAAACCACCAGCAAGTTCAGTACAGGGCAGCGCCATGATCTGATCTGTTTTAAAAGGTTCTTTCTGCTTAGATCCTACAGTACAGATATCGAGTTAAAATCTAGGCTTCAGAAACCAGACAGATTTGAGTGTGAATGTCCCAGCTAACCAGCTACGGGACCTTTTGAAAATATTTTGTCCTCCTAACATCTCTGTTGCCCTCCTACCCAACAAGGAGACTACTAATTCATAGGTTGGAGTATTAGAGTAAATGACAATGCACACAAAACCCTCAGCTCACTGCCAGGCTCTTAGTGAGCACTTAGTAATGCTGAATACTAAACTAGGTTCCGAACAGATACTTGGAGCTGGCTGTGGTGGTGGTGCATGCCTTTAATCCCAGCTCCCTGGGAGTCTAAGGCTGGAGTTCAAGTCCAACTGGGGAATTTAGGGAGATGGAGACCTTGTGTCTCAAAAAAACCAAAGTAACATTATTTTGCTACATAGTTACATGTTGTAGCAATATATGTGAAGTGTGGTGGAGTGTTTAGTACACTGCCCCTTAGATTTTGGGGCATTTGCTTCCCAAAGCTGGAAGCCCTGAGACCCGTAGCCCAGCACCGTAAAATTCTATTGTTAGGCCAGGGATGTAGCTTAGTGGCACCACAGCTGCTTAGGAAGCACAAGGTTCTGAATTTAATCCCCCTCCAATTCAATGTAGACTCAACATAATTGATATAAGGTGTCGAGGACCTCATTTGCATGATTTAAATTACAATAAGAGGATCAGTCTGCGAAGAAGCACAATCATAAACCATTCTACCTTGAAAGGTTCTGCACTGCTAATGCTAACAGCACTAGAATCTTGGTGCAGGCAAAAGACTGGGCCAGTTCTTAGGAGATCTGGCAAATTCAACTATCTATGCAACACACTGCATGACAAAAATCAGGAACTGGCGCCAGTCATGCTGAGAAGTCTATCACGGAACATTTATTTAATCCTCCTTTACACAAATTCACTATGCCCAGGCTCTGCACTGACTGCTAATACCTAAAACTGTACAGGGGCTGGGCCAGGGATTTAGCTCAGTGGTGCCAGCATCTGCCTGGCAAGAGCAAGGTCCCTAGATGACCCCTGGTAACCACATACAACAGTGCCGGGCGTGGTGGCTCACACCTGTAATCCCAGCACTCGGGAGGCAGAGGCAGGAGGGTTGCTGTGAGTTCAGAGCTCAGCTGGGCTATATAGTGCGCTCAGGGCCAGCCTGAACTACAAAGAGAGACTCAGTATAAATACAACAACAAAAAAACAGCGACCGTTCAAGATGAGCACTGAACATGGAAACACACTTCCCAGAATCCAGTATACCTACCTTTTATAAAGCACACACTGGGACAATAATTATTCCTGTGCAGGTGTATGGCTATTCCTACACTGACAGGTTTTCTCCGACATTCATGTACACAGCCCAATCCAGTTAATTATCATATAGGGTGAAGCAACATGAGAACATGGTCACTTAACACTAGTTTCTGAAGTTCTGCCCTTACAAAGAAATCAAAAGTCATCTTTAAGACTGCCTCTTAGCAGATGTGGCACACAGCTAAAATACCCCCAGCATTCAGGAGAGGCTGAGGCAGGGTGGCAGGAGTTGCCGGTCAGCCTGTGCTAGGTAATAAATTCAAGGTCAGTTTGGACTACAGTGAGACTTTGGTCTTAAAAAAAATCCTCTTATGTTACAATTGCACATCTTCTCTTCACAGACCTAGGTCACGAGGCCTATGGCTCTTTCGGGTCCTTTAAGGTCCTACTTCCCCCTCTCGCCCTTGGCCTTACCTGATTGCCCAACACGGCGGTGGCACAGGCTGTGGACACTTCCCTGGGCCCAAACCACACCGAGGCGATGCGGGAGGGCAGGCCTAGGATGAAGACCTGGGCCACGGAGCACAGGCACTGGCCCAGCATAGTGACCCAGAAAAGGTGCGGCTGCACGCTGCCGCACTTCACCCAAGCACCCAGGCAGTTGAGGCCGGAGCCAAGCAGGGCGGTGAGGCGCAGGCCCCGAGTGTCCAGCAGCCAGGTGGCCGGGAAGATGAGCGGCACGTAGGCCAGCATGTAGACCATGGACAGCCAGTCGATGTGCAGCAGCGACACGCCGTAGAAGCCCTCGAACACGTTGCTGATGATGCTGTAGTGGATCCACTGGAAGGCGTTCACCAGCGAGTAGAGGCTGAAGATGAGCAGCACCGCGAAGCGCCGCGCCGACAGCGCAATCCGGGGCCGCGCCCGGTCCTCGCTGCCCGGCTGGTCCGCGCCGGCCCCGGGCAGCAGCCGCGCCTGCGTCTCCTCTTCCGGGGCCCGCGGCGTGTGCGCCCCCTCGGTGACGGCCGCGCCGTGCAGTACGACCCCGTTCAGCGCCAGGCACGCGGCTTTGGGCCCGTTCTGCGGCTCGCTGCGCCCCTCCACGTCTGGGGCACCACGGGGCACCGGCAGGTAGCCTTTCGCGAGTGGGTGTCCGGGCGCCACCGCGGCCCCCTCCTCGTGGTCCGGACGCGCCATGTCTCGGAGCTCCCGCGACGCCGCCACAAGCCCCTGCCCGCCCCCCAGACCCCAGCCCCGCCTCAGCCCGCCAACCGAGCCCTCCCGCGTCCCGAGGCTACCTCGCGCCCAGCCCGGCTCCAACGGGGGAGGCCCCGCCCCCACAGAGCCTGTTTTGCACCGAATCAGCGGGCGCCTTCCGGCGCGGAAGCCAATCGGAGGGCTGCCAGGAGGGAAGGGGCGGGGCGGGAGAGGAAGCCGGGCTGCGCTCTCCAGGGAAGGGTAGCGGGTGAAACCAGTGCTCTTGACTGGGGAAAAAAGGCAGGGTGCTTTCCAGTCCATCCAGAGAAAGATCGCTGCCCGTGGTGCCAGCAAGCAGTTGGACGCACCCTCCCGCCCCACGCGCTGCACTCTGCTGGCTTGAGTGACTGAGACTGGCTGTGCACGTCTCATGGGCCTGTGGCACCTGCCTGCCCTGAGGCCAGCATCTGTAGTTCGCAGTAAGTGGACTCGCGTCCAGTGGCACCTGGTCCCAACCCTGCTTCCTACATATGTGTCGGATGTTTCTGTGGGCTGTGGAAATTAAAAGAATAAAAAAGAAACCAAGTGTGCTTTATTCCAGAGCGAGAACACAGAGCTTCGAAGTGTTCCTTTGGGAAACTATATTGAAAAAATTTATTAAAGTGAAGTTGAAAGTAGGTACCCATAGGATTCCTATTACAGATCTGATCTTCAAAAGTGTTGCTATCTAGAAACTTGGAACCTGTACACTATTGTCTCCAGTCTCATTACTTTAGTCATGTAAAAATGTACCGGACATCTCTCAGGACAACACTCTAAAAGGTCTGTACATCATGATGTCTTTGCCACACCCTGAAAATTGTCGCATGCTCTCCCCCATCCCTTCCCCAGCATAATTTCGATGTTTAGTGCTTACCACCACCAAAATGCCCGATATTTTACTTTTTTTCCTGGTTATTTTCTTTCTCCATTAGAGTGTAAGTTTGGAATGTTTTTTTGATTTTGGCTTCTACTTTTTTTGAGAACCTGTGACCAGACCTAGTATGTACAAGGTGTTAGATTTATTTACTAAATTAATGTAGTAATGAACATGCATTACTATTCATATTTTAATTTTGATTATTTTGTATATGAATCTACTTTTTTAAAAAATCTTGCAACCTTACCCCCGGTATGATTTTCTAAATGATTAAAATTTTTTTTGTTTGTTTATTTTGAGACAGGGTTCCCACTTTGTAGTCCAGGCTGACCCTGGGCTCACTGTGTAGCCCAGGCTAGCCTTGAACTCACAGCAATCCTCCTGCCTGTGCCTCCTGAGTTCTGGGATTACAGGCATGAGACACCACACCTGGCTGGCACTGTGGTATGGTGGTTACCAAGAACTGTACTTACAGGCATGAGTCACCATGCCCTGGACCTTGTGCTTTCCAGGCATGACTCTGGAACCACTGAGCTAAATCCCTGGCTCAGACTAGAGATTTCCGAGCAATGCTCCCTGAACAAAATAAAACAGCCTCAGTTAAAGATATCTGAAAAATGAATTAAATGCACTGCTTAATATTCAGCACAATTTGCATTTAATATTCACATTTTATTAATACTTTGATATACTGCAAAACCTACATAGCCCCCCACCTCAAAAGCTATTTAAACTGGGCACAGTGGCATCTGCCCATAGCTTCAGCTACTTAGGAGGGTGATGAAGAAGGATCTCTTGAGCCCAGGAGTAGAAGTCAAGTCTGGGTAATGTAGGGAGACTGTCTAGAAAAAGAAGCCATTCTGAGGAGAAGTAGATGGAATTAAATGCGCTTTTCTTTACTTGTTCTGCCATGTTGGGAGCCATCCTATTCTCAGGGGCCCCATGCTACTGATGCCCAAGGGCAAGATCACACAAGCATAAAACCCTTGAGGATTGGGGTTATTGCTGCCCTTTGAAACATTTGATCTCCCTAGGATTATGAGTTTAGAATTATCCCCACCCTCTGAGACATCTGATACTCCCTATGAACCAACCCAATAAAGAATGGCAGGCTAGGGTCTGGGGATTTAGCTCAGTGGTTCTGGGCCCCAGGTCCGATTTCCCTGGTAACCGTATACAGTACTGGGCATGGAGACTCACGCCCAGCAGCAACCAGTACCACATACCAGTGCCAGGTGTGGTGGCTCACGCCTGTAATCCCAGCACTCGGGAGGCAGAGGCAGGAGGATTGCTGTGATGTGAGTTGGAGGCTGAGCTCAGGGCCAGCCTGAACTACAAAGCGAAACCCTGTCTCAAAAAACCTAAAAAAAAAAAAAAAAGAATGGCAGGCTCTGGGTCTTTTGTCTTTGCTGCCTAGAGCAGGCTGATCAGGCCCAAAGATCAGCTTCTCTATGTCTCATTTCTATGTATTAATCAGTTCGCCTTGTGCTGTCATGGGCTGCAAGAGACTATGACTTACTTCAGAGGTTCTAGTAACACCCCCCTCCCTGTCCCTTACACCATCGCAGTAGACATTCAGGTATCGGCAGACTTCTCACGCTGAAGCCCCAAACTGGCTCCTGTTAGAGTTTGTAGCAAAGTTTCTCTCAGTATGAGGCAGCTTGCTCAGGACCATTCTTCTGACTGTTCAGGCCCTTGTGTTTAAAGACCCCTCACCCTTCTTCCTTTGTACTCCAGGAGAAGGGTTAGGACGGGAGCCCAGGTGTCCTGCACAGCCATGATTTGACCAGTGGGCACCTACCGTTCCTTTGCCCACTTTATCCAGTGCTTTTCCTGCACAGGACAAACCACTGTGTCTGGGGGAAGGGCATGCAGATCCAGAGACACTGCCTGCATTTGAACCCCAGCTTTAGTGCTTGGTAGCTGTGTGACCTTGGGCAAGTTATTAGCTGTTGTATAATAGGATAATAGAACCCTCCTTTGTAAGATTACCAGGAGGTTTAAAGGATTGAACAGTGCTTGGCACATGGGGGGCATTCTCAGGAAAGTGATCTAATATGGTGATTAAAGATCTAGGCTCCAAAGACAAAACTGTGAGTTCAAATCCAAGGTCTTTCACTTTGTAGCCACAGGAATAGTTTCTCCCTCTTTCTGCCTGACTCTGTCTCCTTCTATGTGTGTGTGTAGGGGGGGTGTGTACACATGGGTGCACACACATGCAAAGCAACTATAAAATGAGAGCAATGTTCTTTATAAGATTGTTAGAAGAAATAAATGGCTAATAAATATACAGCACTTAAAGCCCAATCTCTTATCTATGAGTACTCAGCAAGTATTCCCCCGCAGCACTGTTACTGACTCTTTGTATTTGTAAGGGGGAGGGGTGTACAGGAGATTGAACCCAACATCTTACACCGAGCTATATCTACATCCCTTTTAATTTTTTTTTTTGAGACATCTTGCTTGTGATCCTCCCGCCTCAGCCCCTGAGAGCATCAGATTTACAGATGCATAACACCATGCCTGGCTCATTATCAACTATTTTTGTGTTTTCCCATCTTGATTCATCCTCATTTTGTCAACTTTAGCTTAACCGCTTGTCTATTTATTTGTGAAGTTGGAGTGAAACTCCAAAGTCTTTCAGATTGTGGGGCTCCACCATTGAAGGTATTCTCAAGGTGACCCTAAAGGATGGACATGGTGGCTTATTTTAATTACCCTTCATCTAAGAAGAGTAACTATCATCAGAGGTGATCGCAGTTGAGCAGGCCACCATGTGACATATCTGGACCATCAGAAGATCCATGTCACCCAACACACACATTGCGGCAGACGTTTCAGAGCAGCTAGGTTGCGGATAGGATCCCTGCCTTGAATGGAAAATGGAGCTACATGAGATCTGAGATTGCCCCTGGCTTTGTTTCTGTCTTTAGAGAATGTGTTTAATGGAAAAATTACACCAAATCCTGTGCCTAGTTCAACACAGTTCCATAAAGAGTGGAGCACAGACGCTGGGCACAGTGGCGCATGCCTGTCATCCCTCCACTTGATGACAGAAGCAAGAGGAACACTGCAAGTTCAAGGTTGGTCTGGACGACACAGCATTCAAGGACAGCTGGAACTACATATCAGGACTGTGTCTCAAAAACCAAAAAAGGGAGCACAGCCCAGAAAGGTGGAGCACTCAGCAATACTTTGTAGCTTCCTGCCAATTCCTAATCTTCTCTCCTCTCTCAAGCCTCCGTGGTAGGTATTTATTAAACAGTTGAGATATGAGTTCTACTTTGTATCTGTGTTTGGATGTGGGAATTACCCCGAGCCTTGATCTCTCGTCAGAAGACCATCGCTGGGAACCTCACCTGGTAAGGAGTCAAGATGAAACTGTGCAACAGTGTGCGTGTAAAATGCCAAGTCAGATTTAATAAGCAACAACTCGAAGGAAGGAGATCTGAAGAGCATGTAGGAGCCGAGTCCAAGGTGCCACTGGGTGATGTGGCTGCCCCTGAGCAAAGGTTTCCTGCAGCCTAAGAGCTTCAGCGAGTGAGATGCAAACACACACTCTGTGATGCTTCTCTGGGAGGTGGCAGGTCGGGCGCCTGCCTTTGCTTTGCAGGACTCTCACCACGCTCTGTACCCCTGGGCAGCAGAGGCTGCGCCGCTCTGATGGTGGAAAGGTCAGGTCAGGAGTAGGGACGCGGGGCAGCATGCCACATGGGGACATTTCAGTTGTTTTCACTTATTAAATTCTGAGGGAAAATAGTTCCGAGGTTTTCCCTTCCAAGTGATTTTATTTTTCTTCCTCTTGGTCCATGATGCCAGTGCAAGTCGTCAGGACAGGGAGACCAAGTTGAAGAACAAGAGCAGATAGTTCTGTGTTTTCCTAGATCTCTGAGCTTCCTGTCCAGTCTGGAGCCCGTTATTCTGCCTGGTGTAACTAGCCTAGATGGTTCATAAGAAGTTTTCCAGCTTTGCATTCATTGATGATTTCAAATGTCTTTAAACATTTTAATACCATCCACACTTAAATATTCCCTGCTGACTTTGATCATCATCTGGGTTATGACAAGGCTCACTTTAAGCAGGGGCGTGGCACTGTTAACACAGGGATGTTTGTAAATGCTACGTCCATCAATGAGAATGCTGAAAAGCTAACAAAACTAGTCATCTCCTATGGCTTGGATCCTAAATGTCCTCCCAAGGCTCATGTGTTGAAGGCTCCAACCCCAGGGGATGGCAATGTCGAGAGATGGTGAGACTTAGAGACAGGGCCGGCTGGGAGGAAGTTTGATTTGAAAGGGACGATGGGACTTTGCTCCTTCCTCTCTCTCTGCTTCGAAGCTGCCATGAGGTGAATTCATGAATCAAAGCAAGTTGCTTTTCTTGTTTTTTTTGTTGTTGTTGTTGTTTTCTTTTCAGTTTTTTTGATATAGGGTTTCGCTTTGTAGTTCAGGCTGGCCCTGAACTATCACTGTGTACCCCAGGATAGCCTCAACTTCATGGCAATCCCCCAGCCTCTGCCTCCCGAGTGTTGGGATTACAGGCGTGAGCTACCATGCCCAGCTGTTTCTCAATATTCAATTACCTAATTTAAATTCAAATTTGTACTCTTCCCAGCCTCCCAAATGCCCTGGATTTGGTATTTAAATTATCCTGAGGGGAGGTATTCTTTAAGAAACTGCCCTCAGAATTAAAATACCAAAATGACACATCAGAGCTTCAAAGACACTCTAAAATTAACATTACAGTAAATCTGCCCTCTGTAAACCCTTACCACCTAAAAAAATTAAATCTTCTTTGCCAGATTAATGGTAAGAAGATTGTGCAACCTCTTTATGTGTTGCCTGCTTATTCACTACTTGGAAATTCATTTCCTGAAACCTTAATGAAGGACACAGGCCAACAAAACCCAGGCCTGTAAAGTCCCTGGAGTCTACAGGAATCCTCAGCGTTCGTGTCTGCTGAGAGCTGAGAGAACAAATAACCCCTGAAACTGTGCTTGGGGGAAGGACCAGGTGAACTCTGGCCAGAGTGGAAAGTCAGGCTCCTAATCCCAAGTGGACTTGGCAGAGATCGAGTGAGAATGACGCACACAGAGCGAGCGGCTCTGTGGAACAGCAGATCGAGATCAGCGCAGGAGTGCAGTAGGGCAGCTCCAAGACAGCACTGGGAAAGCCAGGCGCGCGGACGCACACACGCACACACGCACGCACGCACACACACACGCACACACGCACGCACGCACACACACACACACACACGCACGCACGTTCCTACTCCCGAGACACACACCCAACCCCACAGCTCCACCGAGGACAGGCGTATCCGGTTCTCAGTCAGCAGAGATTTCGGTCCATAAAGACCTGGAGCCAAGGCAGGCAGGAAGCAAAGAGAAATCAGAGGAGGAGAAGGGAGATAGATCCACCTCTCAGCGTCACATTTAGCTATAAACTTCTCAGTGGACAGAAGTGAGTACCGTGACTCCAGGGTCCACCCCCACCCCACCCCCCAGCCCCAGAGTGCGTGAAGCTCTGGGGATGTCTAGAGATAAACCACAGCACAGCATGATCAAAATCCTCGCTAGGTGTCTACATAAAAAGGGGTGACGGTAAAAGACACTGCTATTAAACTCACTCAAATAGTCGTTTTGGAAACAGTTCAGAGTTTGTAAATATATCTCACTTTAAACACACTATCTCATCGTTCTTACTGCTTTTTCTAACAGTTCTGAAGTCCTCTTTTGTGGGTGTCTTTACAAGGTGTAATCAAGACTATGGTGAATGCTGCTGCTGAGTGCCATCCGATAGGAAGCCCCTAAAAACATAAGGCTGTATTCTCATCCTCCTCATCCCCTGGATCTGGCACTGTGACATCGGGCTCTTTCTCAAAGTTACAATGACCATGAAAGTGAAATGTTTTTAATTGATTCAGGACACTGAGGCGGCCACATCAGCACCACCAAACACACTCGTGGCACATATGTGTTCCGAGTGAGGGGAAGGTTTTGTTTTGCTTTGGTTTGTTTGGAGACG
>PVIR01016435.1:0-36636 GCA_004026965.1 Petromus typicus | reverse complement strand
AGCAATGAGACTGACTTTGCATTACATTTGCCACCTAACTGTAGTTATTTTAATAGCTCTGTTACCTTGGGGAAATAGCATTATTCAGTCTTAGTTTTCATATTGTAAAATGCACATGAGTTAGGAGAGATAACACTGAGTGTTGTATATGGAGGTTTCAGTAGGAGGCCCCGCCATCCTGTGCCACATACAAGTTGCATGGGAAGTGTGAGTTCTTCTTGTTTGCAGTGATAATTGTATTTGTGAACCTCTTCTACCATATCTGAGCCTAGAAGCCTTTCAAATGCTGGCTGAGCTCCAATGCTTCCCAGCCTGCACAGGGCTTTTGATGCGGAGTGGGTCTCTTTTTGACACCAGGGATGACACTTCCAGAGCCTTCTGTGTGACTGTTACGTTGATGCCAGTGTGACCTTACTGACTTTCGTAATAATCCCTTTCTTCCCATGGTCAGTTACTGTCAGGTGCTTCCAGTGCAAATGTAACTGATATTCAGTCCTCTCAGAGCCCTAATTAAAAGTGCACCGAATTAAAGCTGAATACATGGAAAACAATTAGCTGTCTCTTTTGTCTCCTCATTCAAATCAGTAACACAGGGCAGCCAGGTGTCATGTTCAACAAATCTCCACACTTGATCACAAGAGAAAAGAAAAGAGCTGGGAAAGTTCCAGAATCTTCCCTCGGAGGCTATTCTGGCCTCCCCATCTTTACAGTGATTCTATCACTGAGATGCTTACAGTTGAAGCATTCTCAATATCTCCTCTTTCTCCTATCTTTCGGTTACTTTTTTGAGGAAATAAACTCTGATATATGTCTCTCCATCATCACTATCTTTTTCTAGATGCTTTCAAAACAGTCACAATGAAATGTTGGATGTACCTGTCTGGCATTTTTTCACAGGAACTGAGGTCCAAACACAGATATGAGTACTTCACACTGTAGTGCTGCTATTATAGAAATGCCCTAGCAGGAGTTATCACTAGCACAGCAATGGCCACTCAAGCAGCTATGGTAGTATTTATTCAATACATCCATCAATTATTGTATCTACATCATTTTTTGCAGTTTACTGATCCATAAGTTTATACTAATCCCAATAATTACTTCTTGTTTCCTCACTAATTAGGTCTAATCTTATGCCTTCACACATATAGGGAAACATAATGAACTGTTCACATTTCTACTTTGTTTTTGCCTGGTATACCAGTTGCCTCATTCCTCTATAACTGAAACATGATGGTACAACTTAATTCCTAAAGAAAATGGTTAAAATACAAAAGCCAAGTCAAATAATTCAAATAAGGGTAGGTTCTTTAGAAAATGAGATCTTCAGGACAGATTTTAGATATAGTGACCCCTTAGCTGAAAAATCAAACAGAAGTTGTGCTAAATTGTGACACATGAATTTTGGCATGTCATAAAAGTTTGTTTCTCAGTTTTTCTTACTCATTTTCACTTAAAATTTGACACAAGACAACATACCTTTGTGACATTTTTTTGAGGATTCAAGATGATTTAAAGAATGTCCTAGTATTGTTATATGGAAAATGATATTATTAACACACAGAGGGAATGTCTGGATAAAATCAAAATGTCATGCTTACCTGTTGTTGGCTGATGAGGCTGCAAGGAGAAACTCCAAAGGAATGAGGTGGTGTAAACTTTTTATGCCAACTCTATGACTATAAAGCCTAATTTAAGGTGTTATAATTTGGCACATATGAATTTATGGAAACTCTTAAAATTATTCAACAAATGAAAGTATTCTTAGCAGTATTCAATTTGGGGCTAACCCAGAGCAAAGTGTAGTCCTTCTCTATTTTGTCGCCATGGTAGATAATATCATCTTTGTCTCTTTGCAGTGTGCCTCCGTCCACTCACTTAAAGTACATTGTTAGAATTATTGCAATTCTGGGTTATGTGGATGATTTTATAGACTCTAGTCTACAGTTATTGATATTAAAAATGCCCATTTCCAAGTTTTCAAGTTTTGCAGATTAATGAGTGTCACATGTGACCCTCATGCATATACATATCCTTTGGCTTCCATGAATGACAGCCATGAGGAAGAGGCAACTCTCACTGATTTGAAGCAACTGTGGCAAGAAAACATTTGTGATTTGCATTGCATGCACAAATACTGGACTTTCTGTGGCTCACTTAAAGACTAAGCAGGACTCATGATAATACTAAAGAATTCAGCAATAATTACAATATAATCACTCCCATGGTACGGCAATATTCACAGTCTATGGAGACATCTGTGGGGTTGGAGATTTAGCTCAGTGGCACTGTGCTTGCCTGGCAAGCTCAAGGTCCTGAGTTTATTTTCTAGTACTGGAAATAAATAAAATTAAATAAATAAATAAATCTAATTAATGCCATTTGCCTGGTCAATCAACGTGTGGAACCTCTTCACTGTATGAAAAAAAATTGTTTACTGCCCTGCAGAATTTTGTTTTTTACAATCTTTTGTAACAAAGTATTCATGTGTTTCAGTAAGTGACTAATTGTCTCTTTTCTTTTCAATGTTCTGCTGCACTTCTTACCTCTTACTGATAGGAAAAGGTCAGTGTTGTGAAAGTCTCTCAGCTCAGTGCTCTGTGAGACCAGTGTCATCTCCATTGTGTATCTTCTCAGTTGTAGCCAAAGGGAATTAGCTATCAACGTCCATCGAGTGATTGTTTTTGGATGGGCTTTTGGTACCCCAGTGTGCTGCTGGGTACTATTGTTAGAGAATAAACAATGATTGTGTCATAAGTCATGATGGAAGGGTTTGCTAACTCCCAGAGGCCAGTGCTTTAGGGAAGGTCTTTCAGATCCAAAGAAGGAGAAAAGCTCTCTAAGGAAATCACCGTAAAACACTGTATCTATGTACACTGACAGTAAATCCTCTTCTTCCTCACATTTCCATCAGAAAGGAGTCAGGAAACAGAGCAGAGCAGAACCACATCACTAGACATCATTTGATCCATCCAGAAGGATATTCCTTAATGGCTTCTGGTCAAAAGGAAATAAAACTAAGCTGATCTAAAAATAATATTGAAAAACTCACTGGAAGCCGCCATACGGGTGGATGACAATTCTGGGTTTTGGCTTCTAATTGCTATCATTTGTTTTCTCTAACTCTCTTTGGAAATTCCAACTTCCTGAGTCATTTCTGTGAGCAGCCATTTCTTTTTCAATAAACATGGCTCTGATTGTTCAGTTCAGCTCTTTATCCTTCAACTTCTTGGACATAAGGTTTTATATTCTTGGATCTGATTCACTGGTCAATTCACTTTTGTCCCTGAAACACTGGCCATTCATTATGTAGGAATATATCCAGGAGTGTCACCAGGTAATTTAGTCAATATCATCTAGGGGGTAGAGAGTGGAGAATATTGTCAGCGATTATATTATAAAATTCCCATTCTGTTAGAGTAATATTCATCTTGCCTTAACTTTTTACTTCTCAAGAGGCAACAAAAAGAAAACTTCTATTGATATTACCTGTTTTCTTCATTTATCCCCAGGGTCCCATTATAAATAGTATATGCTTCTGGATTCCAAACACATTTCAGAAATATTTTATAAGTTCCATTTTCTCATTTAGTGATGTGTTGCTTTACCTGTTGTTTAATATTCTAAGATTCTCTTTTTTCTTTTTTTCCACTGATATGTTCTTATTATCAATTTTATTTCTTTGTTTTTCCTTTATCACTCTTGTTTCTTAATTTATATTCAATTATCATTTGAAGAACATCACATAACCTTTTATGAGATTATCACTAAGCCAAATAGTAAATTGTCACACTAAAGAAGGCTGAAGTAAAAAGATCAGAGGTTTAAGTCTTGCCTGGGCAACTTTGGAAAATTTTATCTCAAAATTTTAAATAATAGTAATAGAAAATAAAAAGATATGGTGATATAGCTCAGTGTCAAGCCCCCATATTCAATGCTTGTGCCAAAAAATGTTTATCATTGTAATCACAAGTTCTATACAGTACATTATATACCAGAATATTCAAAGAACTTTGTTCACAAGATGGAAACTGTTCTTATTTAAAGACAGCATTCCTGGTATGAAGCACCTATCTAGACAGTTGTGTCTATTTAAGTGGGCTCTGATTTTGATTATCTGCCTAAGTATTCTCAACACACTCTTCACAGAATTCTTTGTCTGTTTGATGATTTTCATTATGTTCTCAGTGTTGATACTTTCCCATTGTCCTTTTAACTATTGATACTAGAATCTAACACTATGTCTCTTATTCTTTTGACTCTTTAAAGATAATTCACAAAAGATAAAGAGAACTAGTTTATTACTCTATTTGGACATTTTCTTCATGTCGTTATGACCATGCCATCATGAAACAAGACTTTTGACAACTGGAAGACTGATCCAAAAATGCAAATTACCTAAGTCTTAAGAACATAACAAAGTATTTCTCCCAGCTGTGCCTTCTTTCAGCCGTCTTACCTCATTGTTAGTACAGGAAAAAAAATCTACAGAAAAAGAAACCCAGGCAGAAGGTTACAAAGCTCTATGAAAAGTGAAGTGTTAGGGTATGCAATATTGGCATTATTTTTGTTTGAGATCTCATTATCACAAAGACTCTTCCCTTTTTAATTGCAATACTTATCTAGAGTTTGGTGATGTTCAACCTATCCCAAATTCAAATACTTTTTTCTTGAAATAGGATCTCAGATTATAATTCAGGCCAGATTTGAACTCATGACAATCCTCCTGCTTCTGCCTCCCAAGTGCTGGGTCTACAAGAATGTGCTACCATACCAAATTTACCTTAGTCACTTTTACTTCTTTTACATCAACCTATAAACTGAAGACTATAGTTGCTTAAACCCAAGGAATCAAATAAAGAAGAAAAAAGTGAAAAAGATGTGTATGATTTTACTGAGATCATTGTCAGAAAATCTGGGAAAGAACTTAAAATGTGCAAATGGAGAATGTTATGCTGATGGAAGAATAGAAAAAAACGTTATGCATGATTATATTCAACTCTAATGAGCTTAAGGAATACATTCATGGTAAAGTTTTCTTTTACTTGGAGATGTCCTTGGTAAAGACAATGTCCAATATCAAAGTCTCTCAGATAATTTTAAGCTGAAGAACTTAATGAGAGCTCCCCACCTCTGACTTCTCCCTGTCTGCTCAGCTCTGGATTTCACTTCTTTGTCATCCCATAGTCATTCTTTTTCACTGGCAGTTTCATTTTTCTACCTAAACCTTTATTAATGTTCATTTTTGAACATTATCATGATCTCATTCATGGAAACTTTATAGTTTTTGGAGCTCATTGTTTTCTGGTTTGGGTTTTCGGGCAAGATCCCAATGTAGTAGCTTCTACTCATAGTTGTGTTTATATGGATCCACTGAGAAGCAGGAACCACAAAAATATTAGAAACATAAAGATATGTTGGTGCTGGGCACAAGAGAAGCCAGAACCTACATGTTATAAGGCAGGACTGGTATTCAAGGAAGAAGAGAGGGGAAGAGGGGGATGGAGTAGGAGGAACTTCAAACTCTGGAGTGTTTCTAGAAAAGATTCAGCAAGACAAATCATGAGACCCTGAGTAAGAAGAGTCATTCTATTAATCCCTTTACTCAATAAAGCCCACTTCCTTTAACACCCTGAATATATCCCCCATTGGTTGGGATTAGCCCACGGGGCACATAGTCTTTGCAGTTCTATGAGTACATTAGTCTGGTCAGTCTCTTGTGATAGAGGAAAAGAAAACTGACCTATTTTAGTTTGCACAGCTAATTAATGAATGGTAGTGGGAATGTACTAATCAGGGAGACTGTTTTTAACACACAATCCTTTCTAGTGGTCTCCTATATGGCATTCAAACCTAGAGTGATCTATTTTCCTTCTTTAAATATTCATTTATATATTAGTTCTTCAAGTGATTCACTCTGCCTGAGGCATTCAATGGCTTATTCTTGAGTGACTCAAGATCTCCTTATCCAGCTGTATTTTCCTCCTGAGTGACTCTGAATTACAAACTTGTACTTAAGTACTTTTTTCCTCATCTTCATGTTCTAGTCTGCCTTGTTCTGTGTTGTCAGTACTGACAGTTTTCAGCAGCAGTTCCTACAGGAGCAGGATGCTCTGAAATGTTTGTAACTGAAGTTATTTTTCCTCTCCTTTAATTCTTTCTCTCACTTTGATGCTATTCCTGTACATCACCTGACCCCACACTGATTTCCTAGGTCATGTATGAGATACAAAAAGTAGAGTCAGTATCGTCCCAGCTTCTTTCATGTTCTGTGAATTTCTTGAAGATAAAGGTCATGTAAAACCCTGCTGACATAGATGAGTATCATTAGACAGGAACAGGGAAGGGTGAAAGATTTCTAATTTATGCAACTTTCTAAATAAGCCCACTCTCTTGTATGGATGGTGGCTTGTGGGAACCGGAGAGATGTCCTGTGCCTTTGAGAGCTCATGCAAATATGAAAGGATCTCAGCAGGAGAGGCAAGGAGATGAGTCTCAAAGCCAGCAGTAGTAAGAAAAACCATGGGTAAAGTCTGCAAGGTATCTTTTCTCTTTGCAGGAGGTGGATCAATCTGGTGTTCAAATAGGAACACTGTCAGGTTTGATGAGAAGACCTGGTGTTTGCTTTGTACTGAAGACAGGCCCTGAGGTCAGTGCCTGATCCTGGAGCCAGAGACCTGGGTGGATTTTCCCAGGACCCTTTCCTAAGAGAGCAATCCTTTTGTTCAATGATCAAAGTCCATTTCTGCTTCCATGTCCTCCCTTCAATGCCACCTCTGTCACCAAACTCCAGGCAGAGTGACCCCTCCCTCCTCTTTAGGTTGATACTATTTCCTGGCATGCAAAGAGCCTCCAAGTTTCACTGTTAAGAAACGATATTGTCACAATTACATTATTACTATCATTTTTGCATCTCTGGCTTAACAACTGTTGAGTTTAAATTTTTTAGTGTGGAGATACACTGAGCCACCGCCTGACTTTCTGTGTTAACAAGGGAAACAGCAGAACAGCAAGAGGATAGAATGAGGATGTTAGGGAACTTGGTTTAGAATTTTATCTCCAACATTTTCTAACTATGATATCTTATATAAGCTACTTAGCATCTCTGGCCTCAGTCATATTCCTAGAGTTTCAATTAGAATCTTCATCATGTAAGATCTTCTTGATGGATAAATTTGACATTATGATTTTGCAAAGAGTTTATGACTTTTACTGTCCTCATCATGCAATCATCTTCCTTTTGGCTCTAGAATAGATTTCCTATATCTTTGTTATCAATCATAAGTTTAGAACAACAGTATTAAGAGATGAGGCCTGCTGGAGGTGACTTAACATGAGGTTTGCATTCACAAGGATGGGATTATCAACCTTTGAAAAAGGCTGAAAGACAAAGGAACACTCTCTTGTCCTTCTGTCCTTTGTATAATGTAAGAACATACTGGTTATTCCTTTGCAGGACACAAATGGTACGCTGCCATCTTGGAAGCAGAGCCTGGTCTCATCGTATCAAACTTGCAGGCATCTTAATATTGGGTGCATAGCTCCAAAATTCTGAGAAATGAATGTTTGTTCCTTAACTTAAATCACCTGTAGTGTTTTGTTACAGCAATACCAATGGACTAAAATACCTAATAAAATGAGCATAGCACAGTGTTAGCAGATACCTGTTCTTTTTGATAACAACTCTGGAGGATATCATTGGAAAACACCGAAGATTCACCATCCTGTTTGAATTATTGCTTCAGAATCAGTTATGAAGGAAAGAAAGACTTTCAATCTCTTTATCAAAGACCTTTCAAGCTTCTGCTTCAAGGTAGGTAAATCAGTTAGGTAGAGGTCAGCAGAGAAATTAATCAGCATGCAAAGCATTTTACTACACAAACAAGTTAAACAAAAAATCAAGTTGAAGCTAAATGACTTTACCCCACTGTGGGTAGTAAGAAAGGAAGAGAAGACATTGCTTGTCAACATTTTATAATCCTTTGTGGTGCGGTGTGGCATGGTAAAACAAATATAATCCTTTGGCTGCCAAAAAATTCTACTCTCCATCTCTACTGACTTGGGGGAAATTATTCATGCTTGCAGAGGCTTAGTCTGCTCATATGTAAAGTGAGGACAATTATAGTTTCTTAAATAAGATAGTCAAGATGCATAGAATTGGTAGTCTTTGGAAAGATTTAGTCAACACTCAGTGCAATGACATTATTACTCAGGTACCATAAGGATTCATTCAAATGTGTTTTTTATGTGATGAGCTCATCATTATCCTAAGAGTCTAGTTTCCTTGTGAACAGGACACATGTACAGTTCATCTAGATGTCAGCATGAGCATGTGCAATGATGTACACAGGTTTGAGAGTGCTACAACCCATTGATGTGTTTAGTACAAAATTATATTTTTATTATTTGTCTTATAGCTAGGCAGATACGGTGGAAGAATTGTTCCCAAATAGGGGCATAATGTAAATAAAAAATGTAAAAACAGAGATCAGTGAATAAACAGAGTGAATGTTCACTGTGTACAAAAATTGACAAATGCGCCTCCACTCAAAGAAAACTTCCAAGGAGGAACAATGAGACAGACTGCTCAAAAGGAATGGAATGGGGTTCTAGAGGTCCTAGAGTGTCAGGCTGGCAATGGCAATATGCTAGGGATCTAGTGAGAGTTTTCCATAAGCAGAGTGGTGGAACTGGGCAAAGGAATGTCCGGTCATCTAGATCAGCGAGGGACAAGCTACAATAGCTTGAAAGCTCAGAACAAATCACCTAATTCTATTTCCTGAATTGTTCATCTTCTACAGGATTTGATGAATGCTGACTTAAGACTCGGTCTTTTGGTTCTGCCAGCAATTCAGGAGCTTAATCTTTTTCCAATCTCAGCGGTTGCTTCATCATCTGTTCCAGGCACAGAAATTTCATTAACTTCTCAATGATGTCCACGGGCTTTGGCCATGGATTTCATCTGTTAAGCTCCTTTTATCTCAGTGAGCATACAAATTATCCTTGGCTTTAGGCAAAAAAAAAAAAAAAAGAAGAAGCAAAAGAAAAAGGTGTAGGTAAAGGAAAAAATGCAAAGCTTCTCTGTATTTCTTAAACAATTTTCTCCCCTCAGTGCAAATAGGTGTCCAGAAGAGAAATTGAATTCCAAAAACAATGGCTAGATATTGGAAGAACCCCTCATTTTCTCCCTGGTAACTTCAGAGGGGATCCATGTCATAACTGGCATGATATGTGATTGTCTTATCATTTTTAGAAAAGGACATCATCCTTGGTAGAAATGTAATTATCCCTGGTGCTAGAAATGTGGTAAGTATACACTAGATCCTGAAGTCAGAATTTGGCAGATGTGAAGAGGCAAAGCAGAAAAGAGGAAAGAATCCCACTGAATATCTTCTGCTCAGAAATCATCATGGAGTGCACAGATTTAAGAATGAACTTGGGATTTCAAGTGTCAGCAGGGAATACACTTTTGGACAGAGGTTATTTCTTTCCATCTTTCCTCAAGACAGCTTCTTATAACTTGCCGCACAACTAGAAACTGTTTTCATGACACGTAGGACCTTCTCCTTTTTCCTCCCTTACCAAAGTCTAAGGCACTATCTCATTGAGCATATGCTCTTCCTTCATTCTGAAGTTCCTTGAAAGCAAAAGTCAAGTGACACGAAGCCAACACCAGTGTTTTAAGACAACAAAGTTCACAGAGAAATAGCTGAACTGTGGTGAATGTCAGAATTTACCAATTGGTAATCATGGAAACAAAAATAACAAAAGGCAGAGATGATCCTGTATTAAGACTGTAACATATTTTAGTGACTCTATAGGAACTATGTAAATGGTAGCTGGAGTTTTAGAGGTTATTTCCTCTTTCATTTCAAATGGAGATCTTGTACACAATGTTTTCCATACCATAGAAGTTTGGCTACAACTTACAATCTTTTAGGCAAATAGACAGTGTCCTGAATTGCTGTGTGTGTCCTTAGGATTTGAATATGTGCTGTATGTTTCTTAGCATAGAGAATCTGTATGGACACTCTGCTTCCTCTTTCTCTAGGACTTAGTCAGATTTCTAAAGTATAAGAAAAAATGGAGGATTAATGACATTGAAGAAAATCCACATGAGATTCTTTATCATTATGGCTGGGGATCCATAAAGTTATCTAGGAGAAGTTGACTAGCTGTGAATGGGTTTCATTGTACTGATCTACTTCCTGATTTCTGAATCAATGTTTTCCCTTTAAATGAAATGAGAACTTATAAACATCTTGATAGAAGTGGTTTGTAATATTTTTTTTTTTGTGATCTCCCATATAGGAAGAAGTTTCAGACATAATGTCTCATCTGAAAACTGATGTTAAGCCTTTCATTATATCATGCACAGGTAAACTTTCATGTTTGATATATAACTTTCGTTAATATATGTCTATAACTATGTTATCATATTTGCATAGAGATTAGAGAACAACTACTAGAACTATTAATTGAAGAGTTTCTATCCTGTTTGTGTGTGTGTGTGTGTGTGTGTGTGTGTGTGTGTGTGTGTGTGTATTTGTTTTCAGAAAGAGGACATCACTGCACTGCCCAGCCTGGTCTTGAACTCCTGAACTCAATCAATCCTCTTGTCTCAGCTTCTTGAGTAGCTAAGGCCATAGATGCACACAATCCAGATGTTGAGTGGCTCTAATTTTGTTTTCCTTGAGGGATACAGAATAGGTTTTCATTGTCTTTTCTTCCATCTTCCTCTATAGAGTACATGGGCTGCACCTTTGAGGTTGAGAAATATCAACATATCATGGGTGATGCATGATAAAACCCAGATGCAAGGTTCATGACAGCATTCCTTTGCGGTATGTTTACAGTTTTGTCTCTGATTAAGGGAAAACAACATTTGATTATTGCCATACTTGTCTTTTTCCTGTAAGAAGGGTCATTACCACAATGGCTATTCCCACTCGTCTCTGAAGCCAGATTAAATTCAATTAGGACATCTGAAAAACGCTGTTGTCCTAGGTTTTGTTTTGGATTTCAACTTCTCTCAATTTCTTCTACTCTTTTATCTCAAGGCGGTAGCATATAGCATAATGGCAAAAATTTCATTCCACAGCCCAGCAGAATACTCATGTCTTCCAAATTAACCCAAAGATGTTATCTAAATATTCAGTTGTAGTTTGATATATATGTGTGTGTGTGTGTGTGTGTGTGTGTGTGTGTGTGTGTGTGAAATAATTAATATTAGGAGAGATAGTAATATTAGGTATGCCAGTAATCAAATGCTTAATTCTTACCTACACTTCCCAAACAGTTTTTTAGCTGTCAGCATTTTATCTTCACCACAGATGTTTCTCAAAGTGTGTTCAGACCACCTACCTCTGAATGTCTTTAGTAGTTTGCTTGCAACCACATCTCTGAGACTCACTCTATCTTACTAAATTTCTGTGCCGGAGCTCAGGAGTTCACATCCTAACAAGACCCCAGCTTCTTGCAATGCACATTAATATTTGAGAACCCTCTCCTGTTCCCAGATTGTAATCAGGTATGCTTCTACAAAACATCACATTGTTTCCAAATGCTTAGTGGGACCACTTCCGTGTTTGCCTGGCTCTCTAAACATCCCACACCTCCGTTTTTTTCTTCTGTGTTCAATACAATTATCAACATCCCCTTTACTCAAAGTGAGCACTTTCAAAGCAGGCTGTTGTCCTTCTACTCTTTACTGTCATTTATTTAAAATAGTATGTGCCCTCTCCTGAACTAGACTTCCTCTGTACTCCTTAGGCTGCACCATTTCAACTTGCATGATTAGAACTCTCCTTGTTACTGTATTTCTTCAATTTTTTTTCCTAAGTAACATTACTCATAACTTTTGGAGAACCATCTTTGCTCCATAAGCACCTCTATCTTTTAGATGTGATTTGACCTCATCATGGCTACTGATAGAAGCTCAGTGGTGTGCATGGATCAACAAACACCAACTTCCTGTTCACAGCAGAGGAAGCCGCCAATCTAATCTGGTCAAGAGAAATAAGGACACACTGGAGTGAAGGCCATGCTGACTTCCAAAACATTTCTGTTGTTTATTTGTTTTGTTTTGCAAAGTATTAGAAGAAACACTGTTTTTATCTGGGGAGTATTTTTTCTTACCCGTGTATTAAAAATCACTTGGTCATTTTAAAGGTTTTAGGTCAATGAGAGTTAAGTTACATTTTTCCCCTTCAGTGTGTTTTGGTGATGTGTTTGGCATTCATTAAAGGACATTCATCTCTGTTTATATTCTGTCATTTTTCTCTGTTCTTGCTATTATTTATTTCTGGTTAGGTGATATATTAATTTGGAGCCAAAGGGGAAATTATAGAAAGCTACCCATAAAGCACCCATTATATGGGTGTTATGACACCCATATAATGTTTGTAACACTCCCACTCAGTCCTATTGATAATGAATTTTATTAGCTTCTGAGTTTTACCATCCACCATGATTGTACCAATGTGAATTTTCCTCAACAATATGTTAGAAAATCAGTTTGCCATAGCCTTGTCAACAGAGTATCTCATTTCATGCCAATTTAATACTTAAAGTGTTATAATTTGTACATCTCTAATTATAAGTGAGTGTGAATATCTTCATATAAATTTTGCATGTATTTCAGTAGCTCTAAACTATAGATGCACATCAGAATTCTATAGTGTGTGTGTGTGTGTGTGTGTGTGTGTGTGTGTGTGTGTACTTAGACACAAATACACATAGCTGGTAACCTACTGGAAATAAAGCCACTTATGTAACTAAAATAATAAAATTTGGAAATTGAGTTTTCATGCGGGGAGGAAAGATCCCCTGAAGAATTCTAACTCACAGCCAGTGGTATAAACCACCACTTTCTGAGGAACAGAATGTGGACCAGAGTCCCCAGATGCAGCAGTCATATTGTTATCACAGAGGGACACTTCCTCAACCAAGAAGCCAGGATAAAGAAAAATAAACATGCTGACCAGTGGATTCAATCTGCATAGAAAGTTGGGTCCAAATTTGTATAACTCCTTGATGAGAGAAAGGAATTTTATATCTTGCTTCCTACATTCCAAGTGGATCAATGGTTCCTTTTCTTTGCCAGGTCACACAGCTTATATAAATCAGGGCAGACTTTTTATCACTAAACTAAGAAGTGAATTTTAATGTGAGGCTTTTCAGGTGATACATGGTATGATTCTGGAGAAAAGTAAGCTCTGAGACCCACAGCCTACACATAAGTTTGAGGACTCTTGACATCAGAGAACGTACATCCAGAAATTCACTTTTAAAGTCAACTTTATCCAGTTATAGTTGGCATGCAACCTCCCACCAAATTTAAGTGCATGGTCTGATGCTTCTTAATAAATCAATACATCTATGTAACCACAGTCATAATCAAGGAAATAAACATTTCTTCACCTCACAAGGTAGCCTTGTATCTTTGCCTCTCAGTCACATTACTCCCTAATCCCCCATGGAACTAAGGAACCACTAGTTTGCTTTATGTCACTATAGATTAGATGTCTTTTTTCATTTGCATTTGTAAGCAACTGCCAAACAGTTTTATAAGAAGATAGTACCATTTTACATTTTACATTTTACATTCTCATCAGCATGCAAGAAAATTCCAACTACCCTAGAAAGTCATCAGTACTGGTTACTGTTATTTTTCTTAGTTTTAGCCATCCTACGGGGGATATATCTTTGTGCATTTAAAGACAGTGATTTATATAAATTTAAGGAAATAATTCAGATGATTTAAAAAACTTTAGAGTCTCTGTAGATGTTCTCCAACCCTTTCCTTGCTCATATGTAGCTGCCATTTTCTTAGCAAAGAGTTAGCTTATTTCCCCTCCTCTTTTATCTAGGTGGAAATCTTTCCTGATTTTAACTCATAAATGTATCAGAAGTGTTCTGGGACTTTGAGGCCAAGACTTGAGAGACTGACAATTTCCATTTCTCAATATTAAAGCCACAGATAGCGTGGTATAAAAAGCTCAAAGCACACGGAGGACACATGGAAAACGAAGACAGCAGGCTGAGTGCCTGCCTGAGGCTCAGGCTAGCACCACATGCGTGAGTCATACGAGATAGTTGAGGCCCCGCAAGTCTCCAGAGGCCCAGCCCCCACTGAGCATCCAATCTGGCTGATCCATTCCACTCAGAACTTTGAGAGATAACTAAATGGCTGATTGAACTCACTGGGCTACGCATCCCTTTATTACAAAAGGAGAAGAACCAAACATCTACAAACAAAATCCCTAGCTTGGTGCTCAAAAATTACAGTATTTATTAAATCAATACATTCATTCATTCAACATACATCCTTTGTATACTTCATACTATTCTAGCCCTACCATGTATGCTAAGAAAAATAAAAGAACATTTCCTCAATTTGCAGATAGCAGAGCACTTAATTGTAATATTTAAGAGTCTGGCAATTAATTACTAACTTTCATTTAGTCAATATCAATAGCCTTTCCCAACCTGAGCCCTACTAGGAACCTAAAATTACTTTGTCATGCAAAAAGCACTATGTATGAGTTATACTTCTCTGCTACCACTGCCCTTGCAGAGCCTGGGTTTCCAACGATACCTGTGACTGGAGGAACAGGAGAAACATGGCCTACTTCAGTCACATACGCAGAGATTTTGTCTTGCAACAGTCCATTCTTTGAGCAAATAAAGTGCAATCTTGAAGAGCTGGAGGATAGCTCTGAATCGATCTGCCCAATCACCCACCACTCAGTTGCCATTCACAGGCAGCTGTGACAGATTAAGTCCAAAGTGAGCACAACAATTCCAGCTGCCTTGTTGCCTGGAGCACAGGATGCCCTTTCTACCTCTTTTCAGAATAAAAGAGACAGAATGAACCACTGTCGTGCTCTCTGCCCTTACTGCCTTCCTGTTCTTCCTGTCCCTACAACAAAGGATGCTGGAGGCTCATTGGTGGTTTGAGCTATGAAACCTAATGTAGTCAAAAGTCATCATTCAGCCGATGAGGAAAAAGAGGTCCTGAAAGGTTAAGTAATAGTCTGCTCATCATACAGGAAGAAGAGAAGCCAGCATCAGATATCGGGACACCAGAATCTTAATCATATTTCTGCCCCACTTCCATATACTGCTTCTCTGCTTCCCTGGTCCTTGGGACTTGCGGCCAATAGCTGTTCATGCTGTAGAAAGGTCTGTGATTTCCTTCTGAAGATAGATGGTAGAGACTCGGCTCTTACCAGAGCCCTCTCCCAAACTCCATTACCTTTCTCTCAAGCAATCACTTACCTGCCAAACCTCATATTTTATTCATTCCCCAAAGTCAGCTAGGTGAATAATATATACAAAACACTTTACAAAAGATGTTGGGAGACAGAAAATTGCACAAAACTAATTTCTGGGTAAAATTAATACATTTATTTAGGGAAACATAATTAATATTCAGTTATACACAGTGAAAATCAATATGGTTATATATATAATTATATATAATTTTATATATAATATTTATATATAATTATATATAAATATAAATATAATATATATCATATTTATATAATATAATATTTATATAATATTTTATATATTCATATAATATAATATATTTATATATTATATCTTTATATAATATATTTATATAATATTTATATATAATAGTCATATATATAATTAAGTTTCAGTAAGACTTTCAATTAAATGAATCCTAAACTTTGCAATAAAATAGGTGAATTCAGACAATGTGCACATATATCACACAAACTGAACTTTGTCCAAATGTGATTTAATGCTCAAAGTGTGGATCCTCTAGACTGGCAGCCTCAGCACCACCTGAATGGGTGTTGGAAAAACAAAAGTCAGACTGTCTCTGACCTAATGGGCCAGAATCTATACTTTAACCATATACTAGGAGGGCTGCACCTGTGTTCCAACAGAACACAAAAGAATCAGGAAGCGTAGAGTTGATCCTTCTGGTGTGTTGAGCAAATGCACCAAGTAAAGATTGGGACCCTAAGGGCAAAGAGATTTTGTGGGGTGAAATATGATCCTGATGATGGTGCTATTGCCACCCTTCAACATGAAACCTGGTTCATCTTATCAGTCTCTCAACTCTAGACATGGGGTACGAGGAAGTTGGGATAGATTCATCCTCTGAATTTCCACCTTCCTTTTTTCACCCTAGAGTCCTTTAAATATTCCCTTATAATGTACATACAGCAGCTCCTTAACTTCCCTGTTAAGAAAGATCCCTATATGGGACTTGATATTTCATTCCACATAGCATTTTGCTTTATGCTCGCAGTCATGTAATGTAAAAGGTAATTTGGGGTTGATAAATTAGCATCCCGGAAGAAGGTCTCCCAGGAGCTTCTGGAAGTCATTTAGTACGTGGTGAGTTCTGTACAGCTTTGCTCTCCTCCCATACCCAGAGGTAGTAAATATCCCTCCCTCGGCACTTGTGGAGAGCGACTCTGTGTTGTGATACTCTGAAGTGTATTCATGTGGACATAAAAAGCATTTCAAGTTCTAGATCAGAATGTGAGAGCAGCATGCTCAGCAGAGAGTACTTCTGTTTTAGCAGATGTGGAATCCAAGAGAAGCCATCTCTTCTCAGGGTTTTTATTCTGTTAGTTAAAAATCTGGGGCTAGAGATAGATTATGTGCTAACTTTATCCTTTTTTCTTCTAACCTCATCCTCCTCTTTCCCCACTGCAGTCTGTGTTTCTGTCTTTCTCTTTAGATGTTTTCAACGTGGGTACAAAATTACTGTTGTTAGACAAATGCAAATATTTAATCAAATTAAGTCAAAATTCAGTAGAGATCATTCACTAGATAATTTTCTCCTGTGATTGATAGGGCGTACTCTGTGACCCTTTGTAACATCTCTTTAGTTTCAAAAGCCAAGATTCCTCCATATCATTAAGTTCCCAGTAGACAGAAATATGACATAACTAATGAAAAAAAAAAGGTGAAATAACAATCTAACTAAAGTTGAGTAAAGTGTAGCACCTCAGTACTTAGAAGGATGAGTCATAGTGATTCTGAGGTTGGAACCCCTGAGAAAATTTGTGAAATTTTGTCTCTTAAGTAATTCATGAAGCAAATAAGCTTGGTTGTGTAGCTCAGAACAGAGATCCACCTTCAGTTATCCATAATTTTTAAAAAGTGCTAAAAAATAAAAATTATTTTTTTAAAAAGCAAACAAAAAGCATCTGGTGAAAATTTCATACCATGTGAAAGCTAAGATGATAAACCCGAAGGTTATATGCACTGGAGCAGAGCCAGCTATTATGATTTGAAAATTTCTTCTTACCTGAAGAGCATGCTACTCAGGTAAAGTTGTTTCACTAAATTGCCACGTTGAACCTGCTAAGTTGGAGAGAAAGGCAAGATAAGGTGAGCATTTTTAAAACTGGAAAATTGGATGTGTGAGCTTTGAATCTGGTGTCTTTGTTCTTTCATGATTGGCTCTTCCATCCGTTTGGCTGTGGGCCAAAGGAGTGGAGAAAAATGGCTGCATTTAAAGCAGTGAGGGATGATTACAAAGGAAATTCACTTGCCTTGCAGCCCATTTCGTAATGGACTCCTTATTGAGCTTATTACCTTGTGGGTAACACACAGTCACTTTCCTACTAGATTCTTCTTCTTCCAGGTGAGCACATCCGATCTATATGAGAAGACAGTGATGGAAAGAGGATACTAGACTGGATAGCAACCAGCCTGGTTGTGTTTCCATCTACCCAGGAAATGCTGACTGTGAGACAGTCTCGCTCACCAAGTAGGAAAACTCTAACTTGAAGCACAAATACAAAAAGCTATGCTTTGGAATCACTTTCGTATCTGCTTGTTCATCATCTTTTCATCCTGAGAATTACCCCCATGAGCTAGGTAAAGTGACACAGATATAATATAGACTATCTCCCTAGCATTTTACTGAAGAAGAATTCCACAGGAGGGTAAGTGATGAGATTTGATAATATTATACTGTTGTAAATGATGCAATACATCCCTAAATTCAAAATTTTTACTCAATACCATCCCTTATACAAATATAAAATAAATACACAATATACTTCTTTATCTTATTAACTAGTAGAAGAACTAGAAAGACTGCATCTTTTTAAAGAGGAATTCTTAAATTTCTTACATTTTTACCCAAACAAAGAATGATATAATGAAGCTGTAAATTTCAATTTTGGAAAAATATGTTCCAATATCATATGGTAAAAGCCCCTTGAAACTACTGGAAATAACTTGGGTTTCTCTTCTAAGATTTTTTTTCCTTCAACTCCCATATGTTGATATTTGGAAAAACCAACCAAAGTTGGATTAATAAACACAAAGTAAACTGTAATGTGTAGGCTTCACAGATACATGAGACATCCAGGGAGTGAGTGGTTCTCAAAGAGGTGACATCCAGTTCTAGCTTTTATGGCTGCTCCAGGAAAGAGTGGCAGATTCCTAGGAAAGCACCACAAAGGAAATTCACTTTCACTTTCCAGGCACTGCACCAGGAGAAAGGCAAATAAATGGTAGAGGAAAGCTCTTTTGTAAAGCCTGTTAATGTCAGTTCTGTTGCTTCCATCTGCAGGCTGATGAGGGTCTGGCTTTGTGTTAGTGGGTAAACAGTGTGCTCCCGGAGGGAGGTACATGAGCAGCAGGATACCTTGTAAATGTATGTCTTATTTGTAGGGAAATACAATGAGGGCAGAGAGCTTTTCTGTCTTATTCTACTCAATTGTCTTCAGTACAACTATCTTTCCTATCTTGTAGTGGCCCTTTCTGGCCACACACACTGAATAAACTTATTCTATAACATCAGTTTTCTACCACTTTCAGAGTTATAACTTCTCCAATGTGGTAAGAGGCAGAGACAACCCAGAGGATGAGTCTCTTACAAAATACTTCAAAATAGATTTCTAAATGTGATACATCATATTTCATCATACAGTTTCCTCCCTCAGTATTTCTAAAAGACATACTTAGTCATATTCCTTTCTGTGACATGAGAAATCTCTATTTGCTGTTTCAACATTTTAGAATTGTCACTGTTCACAAATAGATGCTAAAACTCGCAAGCAATGATGATAAGGTTAATAATAAAAATAATTGGAGTTCATTTGTTTCTTTTCTTCCTTTCCTTTTTGAAACAGAGTCTCACTTTGTAGTTCAGGCTGGCCCCGAGTTCATTATGTAGCCCAGGCAAGCCTTGAACTCACAGCAATCCTCCTGCCTCTGCCTCTTGAGTGCTGAGATTACAGGCATGAGCCACCATGGTTGGCACTGAGGCATGTGGTTAGGGGGAATAGAACTCGGGACCTTGAGTTTACCAGGCATATGCCCAAACCACTGAGCTAAATCCCTGGACCCCTGATATTTTTTTCTCCCCTGATATAAGGGGAACTTATATCCTTGTAGAGTGACTTTTAAACACATGTGAGCAGTGATTTTCCCCTGTAACACTCTAGAGCTATTTAGTTCATCATATCCAAGCTTAAACTCTGTTTTGTCACATCAAACAGGTCCCCACATGTATCTGGGACTGGGTCCCCTTAAATACTCATCACTGAGAGAGCCGCACTGTGTCCAGAGGAGAGGATGATTAATTTCAGTAAGGATGGGAACTAGGGGAATGAAAAACCACAACAAGAGTGCTTACGATGTCCTGTGAACTTACTATATTTTTTCAATTAATTTTTGCAACAACTGCCATAAGAAATTGACACTGTCCCTCTTTGACATTGAGAAAATATGAGGTGCAAGGATGTATTGAATTAGCCTGACAAGCAAAACTCACAAGCTATTCAAAGAGAGTAGCAGGAAAACCTGAATCCAACAAGATTTTATTACATGAATCAAAACTTGATCACATTATGTGGTGCTAATTAATAAACTATAATATACCTGCATCTGAACAAAGTGTAGTGGTCAGTAATCACCAAGGACTCTCCCTTATAACGAAATGACTAGCAACTTCAATGGTGGCTCAATTTTGAAGTTTTACTACTACAGCATGAAGTGGTGTCAGGGGACAGGGATTTAGCTCAGTGGTTCCAGCACCTGCCTTGCAAACGCAAAGGCCCAGGCTTGATCCCCGGTAACCACATATAACAGTACTGGGTGTGCAGACTGATGCCCACCATCAATCAGAACCACATACTACAGTGCCCGACGTGGTATCTCACATCTATAATCCCAGCACTTAGGAGGTAGAGGCAGGAGGATTGCTGTGAGTTTGAGGCTGAGCTCAGGGCCAGCCTGAACTACAAAGTGAGCCCCTGTCTCAAAAACGAAAGTGGTATCAGAAACCATGGTTGTGTAAAAGAATTTAGGGATATCTATGAGATTTCAGGGCATCGGTCTTAATGTACCACTTCTGTTTATGGATCACTGTCTAAGACTGAGGGGTGGATGTTGAGGGTTTGAGGGGTTTTCTCCAAGAGAAAAATTGAGAAGTTTTCCCTGTGACTAAGGAAGGAGAGATTACACTGCTAAAGTCCACTCTTATTATCTTGAGAAAATTGTATATGTTCTTTGTCTGGGTGTTCTTATCTAGAAAAGGCACAGATACTTTTCTGACTGTAGCCTAAATGCATGTCTTTAAGTCATGAGTAAATTTACCTATTTTATTTCCTGTATATGATAAAAAGCTGTGAGGACACGGTGATGTTTGTTTGTTTGTTTTCTGGAGCGGATCAGGCCACTGATCTTAATCTCTGGCTCTGGCCTTGAAAACTCTTGAAGGAAAGAAACATCTGTGTAAAATCCTCTGTAGATCCCTTAGACTCAGAATCATAAAGCAAATATTTAACCAGTATTCTGATCAGGGCCTCAAAACAAACCGGAAGTAAGAAATATAACCCTGAAACACAACGAGAGACTTGTCAGGCTGCTTGGGAGACCCCAGAAGCAGAAATTTAAGGGCCTGCGTATTGCACGGGGTCTTCAGGGTGTGTTAGCCGAAAGGGGGCAGTAGCAGCCAGCCTCGGCTAAGTGGGTCAGCTGGATTGTCCGGCCTCTTCAGCCTCATCTCTGGGTTGCAGCTGCCAGCTACCAGGTGTGCACACTAAAGAGAGAGCCTGATGCTTAAATGACAGGGAAGGAGTAGTCGTAGCCAAGGTGCACTTATACCATGTGGAGAGAAAAACTATGGTTTTTCATTCACTTTTAATCGCTCCCCTCACCATGTTGAACTTTTTGACCCGGAATAGTACATTCACTCCAAGAAAGAACAATAAATTGCACTTCTCTTGCTGACCTGGGAGGGCTGGAGTGGAGCACCTGGCTATTTTCATGGAACCCCCTGGCAGGGTTGATTCCTACCTCTTGGAGGAACGCCTGTTAGGGAGAACAGTTAACTCATCAGCTACTATTAGTAGGGCCTAATGACTGCCAGCTTTCTCTAGGAAATGGCAAACCTCACTGCCCTTCCCAGAAAGCCCTTCCTCCTGCCAGGAGTCTGTTTAATCAGAGCCACAAACAATCGTGGATAAGGGGAAGGTAATCATATTAAGTAGCAGCTCTCCTGTAGGGAACCCAGTGATTGCAGAGGAAAAACACAGAGCAAACTGTACTTGTATCTCCCTGTGGTGTAGAGACTGACTTCTCTCCGTGGTAAGAAAACAAGCTGCTCCCTGCCTTTCTAATGACCTTGCTTTGATGCCAGTCTTTATCCTGTTGCCCATCTTTGAAGTCCTCAGCTCGCATTCATAATTACGCAAACTTACACATCTGTAGGATGTAGCCTACATTTATCCTACCTGTGTATTAACGTCTTCCCCTCCTCTCGGTCTGCTCTCTCCAGGGCTACTTTGCTAGCTCTCTAATAGATTTCTCTTTTTCAGCTCTGACCTGTGTCAGTCCATTTACTTCAAAATAACTGGTGATTCAAAATAGTTTCATCGGTTTGCGTTATCCAACTCCCTTCCAAATTTTTAGTGGTTTCCCACTGCATTTAGAATAAACCCACCACTTCTCATCACAAGCTACCTCCAATCTCCCTACTCTTTACCTCCCTCTCTTGCCTCTGTTCTCCAGGTTTATTTGTCCACTGTGCTTTTTTTTTTCTTTCTTTCTTTCTTTCTTTCTTTTTTTTTTTTTTACAGGGTCTCGCTTTGTGGTTCAGGCTTGCCCTGAGCTCAACCTCTAATTCACATCACAGCAATCCTCCTGCCTCTGCCTCCTGAGTGCTGGGATTACAAGTGTGAGCCACCACGCTCGGCACTGTGGTATGTGGTAATGATTGCTGCTGGTTGTGAGTCTCCACACCCAGTGTTGTATGTGGTAACCGGGGATCAAACCCAGGTCCATGCGCATGCAAGAAAGGTGCTGGAACCACTGAGCTAAATCTCCGGCCCAGCCCACTGTGCTTTTAAGTCGTAGAAAATATAAAGCATTCCCTTTTCAGGATATTTGCACCTCATCTTTGCTTTATTTGAATTTCCCTCCTCCTTACTTGGCTAAATATTTCTTATATTTTAAATCTTCAGTGTCTCTCTTCTCTCCTTCAAAGATATATTTCCTTATCCTCATAAGTGTCATTCCACAGCCATATCCCCAAAGATATTTTTTGTTCAAGCAATCAGATTTTTCCCTCTAGTATCCCTATCTTTAAAGTAAATATATATTTATAATAAACTACAGTAGAGCTGTAAACTTGGCCATCATTTTTAACACTCTATCTCTTACAGGTAGAACATCAAAAACAGCAGACACTCAAATACTGATGAATTCAAAGGAAAAATAATTTGGCTATTGGTTTATTGGGTAAGGACTATTTTTGCTTGTTCATTGTCTAATCACCAACATCCAACCTGGAGCTTTTAGGTCAATATGTTACTGTATCACTTCAATGAATCAACAATCCACTGTTTGTCAAGTAGAATGATAGGAAGGGTACACGCACAGATCACTGCAGCAAGGAATGCTTACTACAAAAACTACTATGAAACACATAGGGAGAAAGAGAACTCTCGTAAATTAAGGAGTAGAGGAGAAATGTTTACAGAGCCCACCTCTAGTACCACAAGCATGGTGAAGAAGGATGGAATTGAAGCCAAAAGGCAGACTTGACGACTATAACATACAGTGCTTTACAACCAGACTTTGAATTACAGGGATGTTTTGGTATGAATCAGATATGAAAAGATAAGTTTTACTGCTAAATGTGGAGATCAGTGGATCTCCTTGAGATTCAGCCAGAATTAGGGTCAGACTTTGATCAATATAGCAGCACAAGAGATTAATATATGGGACAGTTATCACGTATGGGATGATATGAACTATAAATAAGGACTCAATTCAACATGTCTAATAAAATATACTTTCCACATACAAATATTTTTTAAATAAGGCTTGCATTATTCATTTCAATAACTCAGATACATTTATCAGGGAGAATGTTTTTTAACATCTTTGTTTTTGGCTGGTTTCAGCATAAAAATTGCTCTCAAAATATCCTTTTTATGTTTGTGAGTTGTTAGTTGTTTTTAAAGATATTACATTGCCTGACCACATCTAGAAGCAGGAAAGAAGTGCTCTTATATATGTTTCTTTTTAAAAACAACAATTTCCTTTTTTTTCTATCAACAGATCATACTTTATGATTCTTTTTGGTCAATTACTACATGATACAATTCCTAAAAGGATGTTGGCACAGGAGGATCACAAGTGTGAATCTAGCTTTGAATAAATATTGAAACCTTGTCACAAAATATAATGTAAAAAAGGCTGGAGATGTAGCCCAGAGTGAAGATTATGGGATTAATCTTCAATAACACACACACACACACACACACACACACACACACACACACAGGGTAACTATCTAAAAGGTAAAAATGCGATAGCTTAAAATCCTCAAGAGCACATCCCCAGGAATGCAATTAGTACATCATTTTAGTACACAGTAGAGTTTAACCAGGAAACAGAATTTGGTAAGGTGAATCATATACACAAAGAGTAATTTGTGAGCAGACATAGGTACTATGTAAGCTTAATTAGAAATATTTAAGTAATCTCACTTAACTGGAATGTTGAGTGTAGGAGGGAAGACAGAAACAGATGACTTTCAGCATGTGACTGCTTAAAAGCAAAGACTTTATAATCACTTGCAAAGAATGAAATGTATTCCCTACTGAGGGAACATGAGTGATCAGAATAATTTGGAGAAATGTTAATAATTTGGGAGGCTTCATAATTTTTTATTCCAAGCTATATTAAAAGCCAGTAATAATCTGGGCCGGGGAGTTAGCTCAGTGGTTCTGGTGCCTGTCTTGCAAGCGCAAGGGCCCGGATTCGATTCCCCAGTAACCACATAACAATACTGGGTGTGGAGACCCACACCCAGCAGCAACCAGTACCACATACCACAGTGCCGGGCGTGGTGGCTCATGCCTGTCATCCCAGCACTCGGGAGGCAGAGGCAGGAGGATTGTGATGTGAGTTTGAGGCTGAGCTCAGGGTCAGCCTGAACCACAAAGCGAGACCCTGTCTCAAAAAACCTAAAAAAAAAAAAAAAAAAAGCCAGTAATAATCTAAACCAGATACATCAGTGAAAGTGGACTTTTACCTCACACTCTATAAAAAAGTAATGAACAGAAACTGAAGACATAAACTTAAAATGTAGAAGTATAAAACTTATAGAATATGGAAAATCTTTAGAATATTGTATTAGCAATGTTTTTTTGTATGTAATACAAAAAATATAGACACAAAACCAAAAATAAACAAATGAGACTATCAAACATAAAAATGTGTGTGTGTCAAAGGAAATAATTAATAGAATGAGAAGGCAACCTATGAAACAATAGATAATCCTGTAATTATCTAATATAGGATTAGTAGCTTGAATATATAAAGACCAATTATGTGTCATAGCAACAAACTTATTTAGAAATGGCCACAAGACTGGAATAAACAATTGTCCAAAGGAGATATACAATTGGCGAGTAATCAAAATAAAATATATCCAATGTCATTAGTCATTAACAAAATACAAATCAAACCCTAATATTTTGTAAGGTGGCCACTAGAAAAAGTGTTGGTGAGGATGTAGAGTAGTTAGAATTGTGGGCTTATGTTCGTGGGTTTCAAATGATACACATATTATAGCAAACAGTAGGAAAGTTACTATTTTTAAAAATAGAATAATTAAATAATTTTGAATTCTACTTCTGGGAATGTATCTAAAAATTCCAAAGCAGTATATCAAAGAGACAGTTGTATGCCTCTGTTCCTTGTAGCATTTTTCACAATAGACAATAGGAGGAAGCAAGCCAGTTATCTATTAATTGGTATGATAAAGAAATTGTAGTAAAGAAAAGCAGTAGACTAGTATGCAACTTTAAAAAGAAAGAAATCCTTTCACATTGTATAACATCGAAGACCTTTGAAGGCACCATGCTAGGTGAAGTAAACTAATTGCAAAAGGCCAATGATTCTAGTTGAATGTGTATCTAGAGTCATTAAAGTCATAAAAATTGAAAGTGAAAATTTATCAATGACTGGGAATGTAGGGCAGTTGAAAGTGTTTAATGTGAAGTTTGCAGTGTGAGATGTTTTAGAGGTCTGTTAGAGAATATGAATATACTTATTACTAATCAGTACTTAAAATGGTTGATATGGAAAGTTCAGTATTTATCAAAATGAATATCCAAAAGAAACATCATTGTAATGCCACATTATAAAATCTTGAGCTTAAAAAAGTGGAAATAATTTTTCCAAACTTTTAGTTAAAAGATGACGGTAATCAATATATCTCTACAAGATAAGCATCTCCTATAGCTTTTATGAAACTATTATATCAGAATTTTAGTACGATATAGTAGGTTGAATTTAGACCCCCTACTCCAAAGACATATCTATCTGGATCCTGTGAAGATGGCTTTATTTGGTAAAATATTTTCACAGATACAATTAATATAAATGAACTTGAAATGTGGTAATAATAGTCTGAAATATATAGCAAAAAAGAAAAAGGAGGGTGATCTTAAACCTAAAGATATAGGAGGTGGGGACTATATAGTGATTGTAACAGAAATTAGATAATGTGTCTACAAGGAACATCTAAGATTTTCTGGTAACCACCAAAAACAAGGAAAGACTGTGCAGCTGATTCTTCCTCAGAACTTGTCCTTCTGAAGATACCACGGCTTTTAACTGCTTGCTTTCAGCTTTCTGTGCTTATCTTTTGACTGCTGCTGTGTTCATACTAATTTGTGTTGGCAACACTAGAAAGTACTGCAAATCATTTCATAATCAAACAAGCATGAGTTTCTATCCATCCAGAGTAATGTATGAGTAATTAATAAACCTAGTCATGATTTCTCAGTGATGTGATGGCAATACAACATGATACCCAAGTTTGAAATTAGAAAGCTATTAAATCCAACCATAGAAAAATTGATACCGTGTCTGAAATGCCTTTCATTTTCAGTGACACAAAATCTGAGACCAGAGGAATGAGTGGATTTTGTATCAGTAAAAAAGGAAAAAGATAGAAACATAATATTTGTGACTGTGGAAATAGAAAAATTGGATTAAGCGAGGACAATGTATTTGGAAGATTGTAATGTCTTCTGTTGACTACCAGAGACCCCTGTATTTAGATTTCTATATCCTTCCCAGGATAAGACACAGGCCTCAGAAATAAGACAGAACTAGGAGAGAAAATGGAGTGCCAGAATGATCAGTGTTGGTGCAACTGACAAAGGTGCTGGCCAATTCAGGCCCTGATTTTTACTAGCAATCAATTGGGGTAAAGGCAAGGTATGTGGGAGGGCAGGACTGTCTGTGGTTTGTATACCAATTAATGTAAATAAGACTCTTAAAGGATAAGATGTAGCATTCTTAAATTAGGTATAGAATAGACAAAATCTATAGTTATAATTAGGACATCATCTTTCTAGTAAGAAGGTTTTAATAGTGAGAATGGAATTCGAGTGTGACTCACTCTGCCCTCAGCATGTAGGCTTCAGCCATATTCACTCCTCAAATCGCTCTCAGATTCCACTGCAGTTATACAGAGCGGCAGACTCAAGGTCATGTGGGACATGACGAATCACATTTCTTCTGTGGAGCTCCTGATAAGCCATGATATATCTTTCAATCATTTCTGCCAGAGTGGAATTAGCTTTTCACATGTGCCAGTGTGTATAACAGCAACTTTCAGAACAGATCTTCGTACCAAATATCACATGGGAAAAAAAAGCGAAATGAATGAAATAGAATCACAGAGAATGGACCAGTCCCTTTTTCTCTCCAGCTGTTGGTCAGTGTTCTGGGATTCTTTCTCTTCATTGTAAGACTAAAGTATGATAAAGCAAGGACCTTGCATAGAATGAAAAAGAGGAAGATGTACAACAAATAAAAAGAAAAAAGAAAAAAGAAAGAGAGAGGGGGAAAAAAGAAAGAGAGAGAAAGAAATAAATAAAGAAAGAAAGAGAGAGAGAGAAAAAGAAAGAAATGAAGGAAAAGAAAGGGAGAGAGGGGCTGAGGACTTAGCTCAGTGGTTCCAGTACTTCCCTGCAAGTTCAAGGCCCTGGGTTTGATCCCCATAGCCACATACAACAAAGCCAGGTGTGGAGACTCACACCCATCAGCAATCAGAACCACATGCCACAGTGCTGGGAGTGGTGGTTCATGCTTGTAATCCCAGCATTTGGGAGGCAGAGGCAGGAGGATGGCTGTGAGTTGAATGCTGAGCTCAGGGCCAGCTTGAACTACAAAAGCAAAACTCTGTCTCAAACAAACAAACAAACAAACAAACAAACAAAAAACAAAAATAAATGCAGAGAGAGAGAGAGAGGGAGCGCGCAAGCAAGCAAGGAAGAAAAAAACACAAAAGGTTAAGGCATAGGATGGCATGTTTGGACTAAGAAAGTCAGTATTATATTGGGCCAGGGATTTAGCTCAGTGGTTCCGGTGCTTGTCTTGGAAGCACAAGCACCCGAGTTCAATCCCCCGGTAACCACATACAATACTGGGCGTGGAGACCCATGTCCAGCAGCAATCAGTACCACATACCACAATGCTCCCAGCACGAGGCAGGAGGATTGCTGTGATGTGAGTTTGAGGCTGAGCTCAGGGCCAACCTGAATTACAAAGCAAGACCCTGTCTCAAAAAAAAAAAAAAAAAAAATCAGTGTTATGAAAACTTCTAGCAGATATGTGAAGGAAATAATGAATTAGTAAGTTCATACATTATAGAGAAAGGCAAAATTGGAGCTAACTTCTAGAAATAAATTTTTACAAATGTCAAAACCTAGGAATTATTTCCTTATATTCTTAGGGAGGTGCTTTAATGTACATGGGCTTCATTTTCTTTACATTTAAAATGAAAAAAAAAAAAAAGCATCTACTTCACCGGAGCAATAATTAAGTGATGAATCACATAACATTCTCTGAACATAGATGGGTTTCCTGAAAGTTTTCTTTTTGACTTAGAGGACATGGATATGAAACAAACATAAAAAAGGGCGTAATAAACACAAGCCTTTCAATGTGTAGCCCCCTCCTAGAGAGAACATCATATTCCTTTACGTTTCACCTTTAAATCACAAGTACTCCAGAAAGTCTTCTCGAGCACATTTACATTACACTAGAAACAGAACAGAACTTGGATCCCCCAAACCACTAGACTGCAATAAAACTTTGAGCAAGTAATTTTCTGCATATAAATCCTAGTTAGGTAAGTTCCTTACCTAAGACAGCATAGTACCTGAAAAGCTTCTTTGAGTCCTGATATGATTCATTCAATATGAAAAAACTCTCTTCACTTTTGGAATAAGGTCCTTCATATCATTCTTTCTTTTATTTTTTTTTTAGTTTTTAGTTTTCCTAGCACAAGTTTGCATTCCTTATGATTGCATTCCTTGTACAAAGTTGATGCATCTATGTAATATATTTCAGTCCTTTTTCACCTCTTTTCCCCCCTTCTCTCTCAATTCCCTCCATTTCTTGCTCCCTTTTCAATTTCAAAAAGATTTATATATCTACTTCCACTTATCTATCTTTTACTTTAGTCTTTACACTTTGAGTTTCTCATATAAAAGAAACCGTGTAGTACTTAAGTTTGTGTGTCTGATTGACATGTCTCAAGGTGCATTCATTTTTCTAAAAATAGAATACTTATTTTCCTTTATGTCAGAATAATACTTCATTTGACAAATATACCTCAATATTTCTTTGCATAGATTAAGATTATTTCAGTTACTAGGGTTGTGATAGTATAAGCACTTCTATTTTTGGACTTGTGTGTGTGTGTGTGTGTGTGTGTGTGTGTGTCTGTATGTATGTATAGCTGTGTTATTAAGGACTGAACCCAGAGAGTTCACAGTGAGATATATTTTGGCCCTTTTTTCTACTTTTATTTTGTGATAAGATCTTCCTGAGTCAGAGTTGTCCAGGCTGGGCCCAAAAGTTGTCACCTTTCTACCTTACTCTACCCGAGTGCTGACATCACAGTTAGGAGACATCATCCCTGGCTAAACAGTTCATGTGTGTTTGACTAGGAAAGTGATTTAATACATACATTGACCTGCTGACAGAGATAAAATTAATTCTTACTGTTCAAATGAGAAGACTGAGACTTGAAGAGGAAAGTATCTTTCTAAATGTTTTAGAAATAATAAGGTCGAGCTGAAATCCAGGACTGAAATGTTTTTTTTCAGTTTAAAAGTCTGCATTATTTTTTTGCTCTATTTTGGTCTATATTAATATTTTTTGGTCTATTTTAGTGTCTTATTTGGTCAATTTTTTGGTCTATATTGGTGTCCTTTGAGAAACACAACATGTCTTCCAAATGTAGAATCTTTAGTAGAAAAATCCCATCAATTCATGAGGAAAAGTGGATACACAAGTTACTAAATATCCTTGTTCTTCTGGGGGTATTGAAAATAGTTTTAAAAGTTGGAATCTAACGACTTGGATTTGACTTCCAGCTTTGGCCTTGAATAAGTATTCTAGCTAATCTAAGATTTGTAAAAAGTGGGTGGTCCCACCACACATTTCAGTACCTGTGTTTGTAAAATGCATAAAGTTGCCATGTGTACCTACCTTAAAATCTTATTCCAGAGTTATCTCATGATATTAATGGTGACAGCCTGAGGTTAAGTATTGCTAACTAACAAATTCAAGGGAATGTTTTAAATAATTGTGATTCACACTTTTGTTATTAGGAATTATGAGTCACTTTGTGAACTTTCAGACCAATATGATCTTAGAGTAGGTCTTTTGATCTATTTCTAGGCACCAGTTGCGCTTGTGTTGTCTACAGATTTTAAGAGAGAAGAGTTGTCTGAGGACACAGCAGGAAGTAAGCAGCACAACGCTGTCACAGCCGAGCTGACTCACTGACATATTTTCAGAGTAGAAGAAGCCCACCAGGCACTTGGATGATTCTGTACTGCTCAGCCGTACGGATCGCAAAAGCAACATGGCGGATGAAAAGGTAACAGAGAACAAGAAATCACTGGCCGAGATTCTGTTTCCGGTGCTAATCCCTTGCTCAGTCCTGGGAAAGTTATATCTCTTCTTTGTTCTTAGATTGTTGCAGAGTAAAACGTGGCCATTAATATTAATTACATAAAGTTTTTGATAGGGTCAATGAGAAGGTAAAGAACTCAGTAATTTAATAAGTATTTATTAGGCTCTCATTTCTAATCTTTTGTTTGTTTTTAAATTAACTCTTTCTCTAGTTTTAACAAAGTGAAATGAAGGTACTGTGGGCAAAGTGAGATGTGATGAGGAAGCCCTCAGGTTAGCCCTCTTTCATAGCACACCTCTTTGCTTAACCATCCATTTGAAAATTGTTTCACAATCATGATTTATAGATACCAGACTGAAGTTACTAGGCCTTGTGACACATCTCACAATGCTCTAGAGATTGTAGGTAAATAGAATTTTTAATTTAAGCAGAATTTGTGAGAATGTTATCAGGCTGCCTCGGTATCCTCTTTATTCACCCTTATTAGCTCAATTATTTGTTAAACAGTGTGCCCGCTCTTTACCAGACAAAGAAGGGACAGGAACATTTACCATCTTTCTGTCTTGGCATTCTTTATTCTTCTTATTGAAGGAAACAGAAATCCTTCAGGTTATAAGAAGTACACAGGATCCTGTTTTCTGGCAGGATACAATAAGTATGTGTTAAATCGCCAGACTCTTGTTCTTACGCTTCTCTTCTTCTGCCATCTCAAATCTGTTCCATCGGTGTGGCTATAAGGCTAGGAAGCATCTTGCGGTTTCTCAGACAACTGAGTTGTGCCTTCTTTTAGAAAGAACACAGGAGTGGAAGGAATGCAGCTCAGATTCTTCCACCATAAAGCTAACTCTACGATTGTGAGATTTTAAGATCTAGCAGTTGTTTTAACAGTGTGGAGAACCCAGTCCTGCACGGAAGTGAATATGGCATGGATATTTATATTAGAGATAATTTTCTTCTGTCATTGATTTGTATTTATATAATTCTCTGGGTTAGAGTTTAATGACAACAAATAAATCACTTAACTTAGTTCCCTCTAATGGAATCTTTTTCAGGATTGGCCAGGTTGTCATATTTTGGTTGTCACCACTGAAGGGAGATTGCCACTAGCATGTAGTTAAAATGGGATTTTGCAAAAGTTTCTGAAATACATGAACATACACCCCAAATAGAAATTAGATAAAAATACCAATAACATAGATCAATTGTAAACTGCCATCAGACTATCTATAGTAGATGTCATGTGCCCTTCTTAGTTTAGATCACTGTTTATTCTTCAAGTGTGATATCCAAAACAGTAACTTGACATCCACCCAGAATCCATTAAAAATGCAAATTCCTCATTCCATTTCAGGTTTCCTGAGTCAGAGAATCTGATTTGACCTAGAAATGTTTACTTTAATTACTCCTCCATGGGACTGTACCGTAATACATGCTCCAATTTGAGAATCAATCTATATTCCAGTAGGAGACACAGAAGCTCACAGTTATAGGAAAACTAGAAGAGATAAGCATGATGTAGAAATGTAGAGATCCAGAAATGCAGAAATATGGATATTCTGTGATGCTTCAGGACAGTGTGGTGAGTTTGAGCAGAATTTTGGAGATGAGTATCAGGTGCCTTAGTTAGAATGAAATGTTGAAATAAATCTGAACAAAAATAGAGTATCAGGACAATAGGAGCCTATAATTGCAGCATTTGTTGTATTGGCAAGATGGTAAATGTTGCCTGTTCAGGTGCAAAAGATGATAGAGTTGAGAGATTTGTTTTTAGAAATAAGTTGAAGAAATTGATACATCAAAAAGAAGCAATGACAATTCAGTGGGAAAAGAAACAGGCATCAGATTATATATTTTTAAAATTTTAAGCAAAAGATGGTTGATCCAGATTAGTTTTAGTCTAGTTTATGTAGCAATAACAATGATATTCTTATAAATCAAGAGAATGATAAGTGTCTAAAGAAATGGTGTGCAAAGAGAAGAAGTAAAGTACAGTATTGAAGTAGAATCTGTATAAAATAGAGTTTAACATTTCAAAATAGCTTTTTTATTTCCTTGTCTTAACAACTTACTTTAGTTTAATTAAAAGATTTATATGGCAGGGGTTTTAGCTCAGTGATTCTGGTGGCTGCCTTGCAAGTGCAAGGGCCCGAGTTTGATCCTCAGTAACCATATACAACAAGGCTAGGCATGGAGACTGAAGCTGACTAGCAATCAGAACCATATATCACAATGATGGGCATGGTGGCTCATGGCTGTAATCTCAGCACTTGGGAGACAGAAGCAAGAAGATTGCTGTGAATTTAAGGCTGAGCTCAGGGCCAACCTGAGCTACAAAAATGAGACCCTGTCTCAAGATAATAAAAGATTTATAAAAGATATTAGGGGAACAGAAAGATTTTTACTCAATGCTGCAAGACATATATATGCATGATTATGCAGTCATACTCCTAAAACTGTGGAAGGGATGAAACCAAGTATTAAAGAATTCAAACCAGGGATCCCAAGCAGTTTGGCTCTATGAGGCCAAAAGTCAGATTCAAAGCAGAAGAAGGCAAGCAGAAAGCTTCATTCAGGAAGAAGAGACCATGAACAAGTGAGGCTGGTGTAAAAGAAATGGAAGCAACCAGCCCTGTGGATTAGACAACTTCCCCCTTGAGCAGAACTGACTCCTCTGGCACACTCATCCTCACCTCGAACCCACCACTGTCCAATTCAAAATGTTCATTCCTCCACCATTTTAGTTTACCTTTGGATATACTTTAATTCAGTTACTTCTACCATGAGGCTCCCAGAACTGAACTCAATATAGCAGTAAAGAACGTGCTACCTCTGATGATGGCATTCTATTATCTAGAAACCATTTCTATTAATAAGTCCAGGCTAAGTACTTGGCTGGTGAGCTTGGCTGTGATCTTTACTACTCAAACCAAGGTAGTATTTCCTCAGAGGTGACTGAAACACTCCAGAAAGGTTGAAGACCTTTCCTAAGGTTGCATAATTATAGTTTTAAAATGCTTTCAATTTCCCATGACAAGTTTGGAATGTCTAAAGATTGCAAAGTGAAGGAGATAAATAGATTATTGATCGAGCAGGCTTGTAATTCCTTAGAGAACTGCATTTAGTTTCTTCACAGAGATCAGGTCAACTCCATAAATCTCCTAGAAAAATCAATGCAGCTGAGAATTTTGTGAACTAGTGTTGCAGACATTTTGTTGGCTATTTCAGGGTTAGATAGTTGGCACCACACTCTTTCCAAATATAGAGAATGGGAAGGATTGGAAAATGATTACATGAACTAGCCAAACCCTGGCCATGTGAGCAAACTATCTAAGAAAGAGTAAAGAGACAAAATAATTTTTGTGTGGAACCACAGCGATGCATGATTTGGTGACAATCACTTTGCTTTGGTCCTTCCCTATATAATATTGGCCAAGTTACCATCTTTTCATTCCTTACAGTCTAATTCTACACAGTTCAAAACACTTGATTGATTGACCATCTCTTCTCTTCCTTTCCTCACATTATGAGGAAGAAATTAAAATATTTTCAAAGCAGAAACCTGAGAATAGGCAGGTCAGCATGTGTATTCCTTTCTTCTACATAATTATTATGAAAAAATCTGAGAAAGTTACCTCAACTCTTGATAAATTTTTCACTTGGAAAGCAGTAAAATTAAGTCTTATAATATATCCTATGAAGCCACACACTGGTTGTCTGGGAACAGTTAATAATGCCACAATAATTATAATTTTTATTGTAGAACAGAGGTTAGAGTAAATCCATATCACTTTCCCAGTAAGTTATTCACCATGGCAGGAGAAAAACTATATTTTTCCCCTAAATTTTCCTAGATCCACTGGTGCCCATTTTGCTTCAAGTTAGTGTTTGATTCTATTCTTTCCTGTTGTAGAGAGCTACAACCACAATATCAGATTGGTATGTCCCTAATCCTAGTCAAGCAATTTATATTCTTACAGAACTGAGCCATGGGAAAGCCGTTGATAAGGAGGAATGAGGCATCGGGATGTACTGGGGAAATCTGAGTCTCTTTCAGCACACATCTTGTGTTTTATCTCTTTTCTATCTCCAGTTTCACTTGGCTGTTGAGATAAGAAACTTATTCTGAATTTCAATTGATTTTCCTATGGATTCTATATCTGATACTTATTCTAAGGTCTAAATTACAGTTCTCTTGACTTTTTCCTCTTTGTACAGTCAACAGTTCCAAATTATAATCCAATCATTGGGTAAAACTATGCAATCATTTAGTCAAGCAATACACATCCAAGATGGTAGGAGATTCCAATTTGGTTCTTGTTCTTGAGTTTAAATTATTATGATAGATCCCACCAACCACCACAGACCCCATGGTTAGACAGAATATGAAAGAGTCACTGGAATTATGATCACTTGAACTGTCATTCAGCAGTATCTGCCTTACCACTGTCTGTGCTGAGGAATAAGAATTCATGACATAGTAGCTCTGCATCAGATTCCTTCATTCATTATTTTCTCCTCTTTCCTATTAAGCTGTTTTTGCTAACAGCACAAGATCCCTTGTGTATCATAAACTCTGTGACTATTTTGTGTTCATCAAGCATTGAGAATGATATCTGAGCAGAGATGGAGACTTTACATGTACATATTTGTTTACTAAATTATCACTCTAAGCAATCCTCTCTATGTATCCATCCATGTATGTAGGGGAAAGCAGAACACCTATTTTAACAGTGACTCCAAAAATTTGGTCATTTGACCTGAAATCTGAGCTGTCCCTTTTCCATTCAGAAAAAATGGTTTTGCATCGGAATATACCTTTCAAAGCACTTTTCCAGGAATTAATGTACACATGCTGTTTGCAACTTCAGACTAAGCTATTATATAGGTGCTCAGAACATATTTTTTTTTCTGAACTTATTCCCAAGAAACAGACACCTACAGAAGGAGTAGAAGTGGTTGAAGAAAAAACTGAGTAGCAGAGAATGCAAAGCATGTAGGAGCAGTTATCAAGTCCTGGTTCCTCCAGTAAACTCATCCATCTTTATGATCCTTAAGAAGTGTCAAAACCTCAGAAAGGTGATATTCACATTTAAACAATTTCTGTTGTCATTCCTGGAACTGATTTTGTGTTTTGCCAGTGAAATCTACTTAAAGCACAATTAAACTAGGCCACCAGAAGGAGAAGTCAAAATTTAAAGAGAAAAATGGTAGCAAGGGTATTTGAACAGATGCACTGCATTTAATTGTTTTAAAATTGTCTTTTGGTAATCTCTTGTTGAAATGCTCTATTTGTTACACCGTATTTATTTACTTTATTTTACATGGAAAAATATGGAAGTATTTAAAGATTTTAGCAAGATTTATTCAGAGTCTGACAAAATCACAAAAGGTATCATAAGAGAACATAAGAGTAAACTGAACTTGACACTATGAAAAAGTGGAAGAGGGGACAAAGATTTAGCTCAGTGGTTCCGGCGCCTGTCTTGTAAGTGCAAGGATCCGAATTTGATCCCTCGTAACCACATACAATACTGTGTGTGGAGATTCACACAGAGCAGCAATCAGTATCACACACCACAGTGCCAGATGTGCTGGCTCACACCTGTCATCCCAGCACTCAGGAGGCAGAGGCAGGAGGATTGCTGTGATGTGAGTTTGAGGCTGAGCTCAAGGCCAGCCTGAACTACAAAGGGAGACCTTGTCTCAAAATAACAAACAAACAAAAAAGTAGGAAGCAACTAAAGTCCCAGAGGATAATGGAAATATACTGGGAAATATCCAACCTGGTGAACCCAGCATTTCACATGATATCATGAAGTATAATGTCTAAAGCCTACAATGTTTAGGATGGCATGACCCACTTTTAAAGTCATGCATTAACATTTTTATGGAGCGATATAATCGTGTACAAAGAGAAATGACTTTATTTCTCATTCACTTGATGGTGAGAGTGTCTCTGGTTAGAGGAACCCAGGATATCATTTCTTCAGCCATTTCACGACTGTACTAGCTTCTTATACCTCTCAAAATTCGACCAGTCCCTATCACTTTGAATGATCTCTGTGATTACTGTAGGTGTACTCAGATATTCCAGCATCAAACTTACATTTTCAGATTTTTGTATCCATCAATTTCTAATGTCCCTTTGGCCATAGAAG